>PVKA01003788.1:0-105987 GCA_004027165.1 Ctenomys sociabilis | reverse complement strand
TGAGCAGATGCTGTAGTCCGCTGAGCCTGTGTTTACAACCCCCCAAGGGCTGGGATTACATGCGAATGCCACCATGCCCAGTCTCAATTGCTGTCTCTGGCTGCCCTGGGGACATGGCAGGCCCTGGGATCAAATGTCTGGCCTTCATGCCTGCTTGCAGGTGCTTTTAATCTGCTGAGCTATTTGGCCAGGCCTTATGATTTTTTTTAAACATCATTTGAAGGTTAGTTCTAGGAATGTAGCATGAAAAAGTACTTTTTTTTTTTTCTTTGCGGAACCATGGATTGAACTCAGGCCCTTGTGCTTGCCAAACAAGCGCTTATTCTACTGAGCCATCTCACTGGCCCCATAAAAAGTACATTCTTTAATATAACCATAATATCCTTATCACGCCTAAGATTTTAATAATGATTAGGATAATATTAATTCATCGATTCTCATGTATACCTATTCTGTATTCCAAGTATTCTAAATATAATCTTGTATAACATAATTTTTATTTGATTCAGTGGTAGTTGTGTTTTTACTCATTTTATAGTGGAATTTTTTTTTTTTTCCTTTAAAGACGGGATATCACTGTGCAGTTCAAGCTGGTCTTGAACTTGCAGAGATCTTCCCGCTTCAGCCTCCTGAGTATGGGGATTACAGACATACATCACTATGCCCCGCTGGAGTATTATTCTTATACTGATAAAAATGTGTGTATTTAAATTTTTTAAATTTATTACATTAAAAGACACATTGCTGTTAACCTCAAAATACTTCCTTTCACATCAAACACTTATCCCATGATTTTTGCCACTTTTTGAAGCAGTTATGGAAATGTTCATTCTTGGGGTCTTTGCAAGGTATGATGAAAAAAAAATACGGTGAATTTCACTGGTGAGTGCCATCCAGTAGAGAGGCAAGCTTCTTAAAACATTGCAGCGTGTCCTCATCAGCCTTCTTCCCTGAATCACTACCATGTGACTTCTGGTTCTTCCCCATTGTCAAAATGATGACTAAAGGTGAATGTTTTGAACTGATTCAGGATATCAAAGCAGCCACAACAGTATGTCTATAGAAAGACTCACAAAAAAGGACTTCTAGAATTGATTCAGAACGTGGCAAGAATGAAGGAAAAATCGTGTTTGAAGTGAGGAAGGATTGCTTGAAGGGGAGTAATGGCAATATGTCTTTTATGGTATTTAAAAAAAAAGAACTTAACAGTCACTGTATTTTTTGATCACATCTCACAAACTTCAAAAAATTTATTTTTGTATTTTAACTTGAGTGAAAAATAGAAGCAAAAACAAAGCGAACAAATGACATAAACAAGGTAACATATGACACAACTTATGTGTGTGTGTGTGTGTATATAAAATAATGCAACAAAGATCAGCAGTCCACAGTAGAAGCGGGTTATCCACAGAAGTTGTTGACTTGAGCCATTCACAGCTTATTATATTAATATAACTTTACTCTATTTTTGTACTTTGCTGCTGGATGGTTAAGACCAAGTTAAAGCAAGACCTATATAAAAAAAAATGTAACTTTTGTATCAGATAAGGTCAGTCAGGTACCCTCAGGGTTTATTCTGTAACCCTGTACTGCTCTTTGTAGATCCCCTGTCAGTGTCAGCCATGTGAATGAGTGACAGCCATTCCTTGACCAATTTGCTCTCTGTGGAAGCCTGAAAGAAAGTTTTCTCTCCATGTGACTCTTCTTAGGGACACTATACATCATGGATCACATTCCTCTGTGGCCCCATAATCTCCTTGATCAGAAAATTTGGGGCACTACTGAGTTACATGATGTTACATTACAAATTCTCCTATGTCCTAAGTCTTCATTGACTTGAAAGACTAGGGCCAAAATGTTGGCTCACCTTACAGACTCTTTTTCTTCAGTTTTTGATCTGCAAACTTAGGTTGTTAACCTTCCAGAAGATAAGTTTATTATTACCCTGCAACATATGCAGTTCAGCTTACCCACACTATTAGTCTAAATATCATACATCATAGGCATAACATAGAACAATGAATTTTCCATCAAGTATTGGGATACTAAGCTCTTAAGTCCGTACAGAATATGAAGAAGAAAAAAAAAATAGGAATGAACACTTACATGTATTTACATAGATATTTAGAAATCCATCCATATACAGCATAGTAGTACTAGCGTGACTGTCTTATGACAATTTTTGGTCTTATTTTTCATTTACTACCCTTTAAAAAAGGCAGCATAGGAATAGCTGGTATGTCATGACAAGAAGTACATACTTAGAAGACCAGAATAACAGGCATTTGGAGTGTGAACCTTTTATTATACTAGTATTGTTAAATTCAGTGCAGTTGCTTGGTTCACAGGTATCAGCATATATAGTCAGGGTGAGAATCCTACCCCTTAACTGCTAGCTTAAAAAACCTGATGTTTCTCAGGATCGTTGTCTTACCCATCTAGTGTGTATAAGTGAATGGTCTTGCCTCTGTCGTGTTTCTTAGCATTTCTCCTTGCCCTCTCCTCATTATCCAATCCTCAAGTTCTCACTTTCCTTTTAATTGTGTTACACATTTCTATTTGCAGTTCTTTTGAGTTATACTAGGGAGACTGTACAATATTTGTACATGTGGGTCTGGTTTATTTTACTTGTAAGTATGTCTTCAAATGGCCTCCACTTAAATATGAAGGCTTCAAGTTTATCATTCTTTATAGCTGAGTAATACTCCATTGTCACAAACTTTTTGAAGAAGTAATGCTTATCTGAAAGAATGTCCCATAATTTGGATTTGTCTATATTTATTCATGGCTTGAGTTTCATCAAACATTTTGGCAAGAAAAGATACAGTTGGTTGTAGCCATATCTAAAGTTTATTTAGATAATATTTATTTCATTCTTGATGTTTTTAACTTTGGTAATTTGTTTAAAGTTATGTCTGCTTGCTGTTATAAATTTACTTTTCTCTCTGTGGTTATTAAGCAGTCTGTAAGGCAGCACTTAGAGATCATGAGATGATAACTGTTCTCTGTGTACTAATACCTCGTAGTTTTATCCTTTGATAATCCTCACTTGCATCTGCTATTAATGATTACAAAGTAATGATTTAAATTCTGTCATTACTTTTATTAGCAGGTATTTTATGATGAAGTACCTGTCACTCCCTTCTTTTTTCATAATATCACTATGAATATGTGTGTTCATTTTTGTTCAGTGTATCTGTTTTATATTATCGTGATTATTCTTTTTCGTATCCAAATTTCAGCAGAGGATCTTTTTAAATCTTGCTTTTGATGTCTCTGCAGTGCTTTGAATGCTTACTTTATGCACAGTTGTATCTTTTGACTTCAGGTAGTGCCTTAGATCTGTTGTTACTATTTCTCTGAAGAATCTTCTTTTAGAGAATTAATTTCTGTTTTTATTTATTTATTTATTTATTTTTGGCTGAGTATTGAACACCCAATATGAGCCGAACACTCTACCACTGAGCTATATCCCCAGCCCAGTAATGGAAGTTTGAAACCAAAACCCAGATTCCTTTTATACCATAATGGGGCATTCTTTGGCATTTCTAGTGGCTTTTTAAATCTTCATATTGTTGTCATCATCAACTTGTATAGCTCAAAAGTCAAAATGATTTTAAAAATTTGCACAGGCATCTCAGTCTCATCCCTCTTTTTCTTACCTGTGCATGTAAGGAAATATTTTTATTACTTTTTAGTTTATTCTCATGTTTCTTTGGCAAAAATAAGCTTTTATGTGCATGTATTTCATCTTTTTGTTCTGAGGATTTTAAAAGTTGCTTATATCAAATAGTATTTTTTGTATATATTGCAAATTATTTTCCTTTACTTTTTCCCTTTATTGACATCAGTTGGCAATATTTGTTTCGTTAGAACTATTAGTGTATGTCTACAAAGATTTTTATCTATTTTGTAAATCATTTTTTTTTTTTAATTTGGAAAAAAACAACATTGGGTTTCATTTTTTTTTTCTCCTGATCTTACAATTTGTTAGTACAGAGGTAAAAACAAGTAACCTGAAACACATTATATTATTTTTTGTGCTAATAATATTGAATTTTTATTAAAGGAAATGGCTTTATCATTACAATTTTAACTTTTTTTTTGTGGATATTTAGTACAGTGTCTACAGGATCTCACTACATAGATCAAACCCGTGATCCTCCTGTTTTCAGCCTCCCAAGCGCTGAGATTACAGGCTCAGGCCACCATCTCAGCATGCCCTGGGGGCTTGGCTACAAGGCATGCTGGCGATGACCGGCTATTGTGCTCTGCTTAAGCAGGTGATTTAGTCCCCCGCCCCAGCTGTCTGACTAGCCCAATTGTAACTTTTTTTTTTTTGGCTGGCTCAGGATGCCTTATGGGAAGGCCTGGTAGGGCATGAGGATCTGGGGATCCAATCACAGTATACTGCCACTGACTGGTTTTGCATAAGCAGGCACTTAAAACAGTTGAGCTAACTGGTAGGCCCCCTAATTTTAACTTTTTAACAGTAGTTTTAGTTTTTTTTTTTTTTAAGTACTGGTACTTAGACTCAGGATCTTGAATTTGCTGGGCAGGCACTGTATCACTGAGCTATCTCTCTGGCCTAGTTTAGGTTTGTATGCTAATTTTTATTTTCCCACTGCCTCATCTGTACAATCTGTATAACAATATTTTGGTTTAAAGTTAAGTTTTAAATCTGTTCTGTGTTTTCATGATGATAGGTTGAAAATTTCATCACTTTGTTTTGTAGACACTAGACGTGTACTTTATAGAAGTTATGAATAGAGATGTCATATTGTATTTTTAGAAATTTGGGTATCTTGAAATATGTGTAAAAATTGTTTTTGCTTAAATTGATTTTAATTTATCTGTCTTCAGGAAGATACATTCTTGTTAAAAGAGCAACTTCGTAAGGCAGAGGAACAAGTTCAGGCAACTCGTCAAGAAGTTGTCTTTCTGGCTAAAGAACTTAGTGATGCTGTGAATGTTCGAGATAAAACAATGGCAGATTTACATGCTGCACGCTTGGAAAATGAGAAAGTGAAAAAGCAGTTAGCTGATGCACTGGCAGAACTTAAGATGGCCTCTGTAAAGAAAGATCAGGTAAGCAAGTAATGTTTAACTTTTGTGTTGATTCAAAACCACCTTAAACTAATGAAAGAGAGTAAGTTACATTAAGTCAAATCAGATTCCTTAGGAGAAAATTTATTTTATTTTATATATTTATTTTTTTGTGGCCTGCTCAGCTGGGGCTGGCATGGCATATGGTGCCGGGGATTGAACCGTGGTCCTTGCATGCTTGCCTAAACAGGCGCTTTAGACTGCTGAGCTATATTGCCAGCCCCTGATGCGAGAATTTAAAAATTTCATTCAGTTTTTGGTCCTTGTAACTTCTTGGGTTGAAATTAATGTAAGCTTCAAGACAGCTTCTGAAAAAAAAGACAGCTTCTGTAAGCATAATTTCTAGTTAATGAAAAGCTGCTTGGTTAATAATTTTTTTATATCAGGTATATATTGCTTGGTTTGGAATTTCTTGCTTATGAGTTACATAAAAATAGTATGACTGTTTAAGAGAGTGGCAGTTGCACCTTAGGGGCATTATTTTAATGATTCTTAGTCTAAGAAAAGAAAGCCAAGTTACTATGGCTCTGCAGCTCAAACCACCAAATTAATAAAATTAAAAGCCAGAAAAAAAATGAAAATGAAATTGAGATGTATTATTATATTTTGAGATACCAAATTTTTATCTCTTAGAGGAAGTGTTTGTTTTTTCTAGGAAAAGACCGATACACTGGAACATGAACTTAGAAGAGAAGTTGAAGATCTGAAACTCCGCCTTCAGATGGCTGCAGATCACTACAAAGAAAAATTTAAAGAATGCCAAAGGCTCCAAAAACAAATAAACAAGCTTTCAGAGCAATCAGTAAGTATTGCTGAATTAAGATTTTGTGATCTGCTCAGTATCATCTTTTCAAAGATAAATACTCTTTATTTCAAATGATTGGCTTACTATAATAGTGATAATTTTTCTTTTTAAATCTAGAGTTTGGACAATGGATATAACTCTGTGGCATAAGTGCCTGCCTGGCAATCACAAGGTCCAGAGTTTGATCCAAGATCTTAGCAAAAAACACCCCCCCCCCCCACAAACACACTAGAATTTTGTGTAGGTAGCTTAGCAGTATAACTGTGTGCTCAGTACCACCCCAAAAAAATGAAAAAAAAAAAAATCTAAAGTCTCATTTATTATAGAATCAACAAAGGAAACAGAACAGCTAAAAGAAACAGAACTTTTTTAAAGACCACTTCTAAGTTCTTGATGAATAGCTTTTTTAGTTAGAATTAATACATGATATTAAATCTCACTGTGACAGAGATACTTTCTCTCACTGGTGTCCGGTGGTGATGTATCTCGAAAGTTTTACATGTCATTTGCTTTCTCATTTGTCTCATTCATCCAACTAACGACCAGCTTAGGAAGAGTTAAAAAGTGTTTACTAATTCTTTGGTATTTCATTTGAGAATAGGGAGCTGATTAGTAATAAAGCAAAGAAAAAAGGTTTTTTAGGTAGGAGTTGGGTGTGTGTGTGTGTGTGTGTGTGTGTGTGTGTGTGTGTCTGTGTATAAGTCTTTAACTGTACTTGCTCATTTATTTATTTATTTATTTTAGTATGAACTATAGAACTTTATTTTCAACAAAGGGTTCCAAATTCCAAATTTTGTAAAAAAAAAAACTTTCCAAGAGGAATCTTAAGTTGTCACAGGAAAGCATGATAGCATTCTTTGAATTATAAAAATACATGTGTCTTTGAAAAAAACTTGGTATTTTTCTTTTTTTAAAATTTTTTAAGAGATTGCACATTGAAAATAAATTATTTACAAACATAAATGAATATAACAATAAAAATTGTCCAAAATAACAATGAAGGAAGAATTTACAGATCAGTCATTGTGTCAAAACCAAGATACTTATATAATTAGAATTCTCAAAGTAGAAGGGAGTAGGCAATAAAGATTTAAAGTTTCTGAATTTAGTTCAACTTATAATACCACATTTCCAAGAAAAATGGACCTTTAGCATAAGACATTTAAATAAAATCATACCAAGTTACACATAAATGAAATTGGCCAAAACTTATTGTAAACTGAAAATGATTAAAGCATATACATAAAAGATATTAGCTATGGAAGAACAAAATTAAGTAGCATCTTATTACACATTAGAAAGGGAAAAAAAAGGACCAAATGTGAAGAAACTAGAGTAATTAAAGGACTGAAAGAAAAAAAAAATCTGTCCTCTTTGAATTTTGTACTTAGCAAACATAGCTTTGAAAACTAAAAGTAAAATATTTTCTAGTTTACAAACTTGAAACATTTTAATACCTCCAAACATAGCATATAGGAAATAACAGCATAATTCAAAAGGCAGGAGAAGTTGCAGTATGCTCCTGGATGAACAATAAAGAGCTCTCAAAGTGATAGTTATATATCTGTAAATATAATATCATGTATGCACCTTGTACAATACCAAACCATTATGAAAACAGTTTGCAATGTATTAATTTATCGAATCTGTATTGTTAAGGTGTCTTGAAACTGTCTGATTGACATTTGTAGTTCAATAAAATTAAAAAAAAAACAAATAAATTAAAAAATAAATAAAAAAAAGTGATAGTTATGCAGGACTGTATAAAATATATTATATGAACCCTTATTTAAAAGGTCATTTAAGATTTCAATGAAACAGTACCAATCTTATGTTGGGTTATACACATTTTTTTTTCATATATATATGTGTGTGTATGTGTATATAAAAGAGGGAAGAAGTAATATAAAGCCAACAGAAAAAACAAGTATACTTCTTGAAGTTTCTAATACTAGGAGAAGATATCGTATGTCTTTTGGATAAATTGTATTTCAGTGATATATTATAAATCTTAAAACAAAAATTAAGCATTATTCAGAAAATTAAATACTAATTAATTAAAAAACGTTTCAAAACAATTGAACTAAGAAAAGGTTTTCATGGTAGTAAAGAAGTACTAAGAATAAAACATAAGCTTAATACTGGAATGACAAATAAATGACCATCCCTTCTGACAGTTTGGGGATAGGATATTGTACAAAGTTCCAGAACTTTGTGACCTGACACTTATTGGTGGCCAGGTGTCACTTGTGGGACTAGCTACAGCTATGTCCTTGAAATCCACCCTGTAGACCCGTATGGAATCATGACCCATAGGGTGCAAGAGAAGTCCATTTGTAGAGTGTGCTGATGGAAAAATTTTGCTGCTATATACAAAAGAATAACTGAAAGACTACTATTGTATACCTCTTATTCTCCTGTGTTTGTTTGCCCTATTTGGTGGGTTCTTTCCATTCTCATCCATGGGGTTTTGATCATTTTGCTCTCTCTGGAACATCATTTAGTAGTCTTTGTAGGTGTGGCTTTGTCATCGTGAAATTCTTCAGTTGCTCTTTGTCATGGAAGTATTTTACTTCTCCATTATACTTGAAAGAGTTTTGCAGGGTATATCAGCCTAGGTTGGAATTTGTTTTCTTGCAAGACTTGAAGTACTTTGCTCCATGCTCTTCTTGACTTGATGGTTTGTGAAGAAAAATCTGCCATTATCCTGATGGATTTTCCTCTAAACGTGATTTGTTTCTTTTGTTTAGTGGCTTTTAGTATACTGTTCCTGTGCTGAATTTCTGGGATCTTGATTATTATATGTCTGGGTATGTTTTTAATTGGGTTGATGTTATTTGGAGTTCTATATGCTTCAGTTTCCTGAATGTCAGATTGTTTCCCCATATTTGGGAAGTTTTCAGCTATTACTTTTGCCCATATTCTTTTTATAACATTTGTATTGACTCCTTCCTTCTCATTGATCCCTATTTGTCTCACATTGTTCATCTTTGCATCATCTTGTAGGTGTTGAATTACATTTTCCTGCATCCTAGTTGTTTTTAAGAGATCTTTTCTTACTTTTTCATTGACTGCATTGCTTTATGATCTGGTGGCCTGGGTGGTCTCTCTCTCTTTTTTTTTTTTTTTTGGGTGGAACCAGGGCTTGAACTCAGGCCCCTGTGCTTGCCAGGGAAGCACTTATTCCACTGAACCATCTCCCTGGCCCCTATCGGTCTCTTAACTGTACTTAAACTTACAAGGTTTGGTGTAATGAAGAAATCTTAGAAGTGTACAGAAATGTATTTAAAGTCTGGAAGTGCAAGTGGAATGACAATTGTTTTTATACTACTTCATACAGATAACGGTTTTCCTGGTCTTTTTGAAATAAACAAGGAAGACATGTGGTAGAAGTAGGAAGATTTTCTTGAATAAGTACTACAATTAGTATGACTCACATATATAGATTTTGGCTTGTGGTCTTTTGAGCACATTTTGACTTTGTAGCTGAAATCTAAGATTTCTATGAAAGCTACTAAAAAAGGATTTTTCTTTTATAAAGAAAAATTAGATCAATTAGAACAATGATGTGTATAACTTTAGTCTTTGTTGACTTTTAAAACAGATTAGCTTAGGACTTTCAGAATTTCTTTTTATGATTATTGTAAGTTCTGACCCTAGTATATGAATTGCTAAATTACTGTGTGGGTCATCAAATATGGCTGAAGCCCTTAAAACAACAACTTACCTTGCAAAGATCACCTCCCCTGTTTCTCCAACTTAGCCTAGGGTGCAATTTCCTTTCATCTTTCCTGCTGTCTCAGGGAAGACCCCAGTCAGCTGCTCAAGTATGTCTAAACATCCCCTTCAAACTCCACCCCTGGCAGAGCGCCATAAAAGCCTCAGCCTTCCTTTGTTCTAACTCAGAGAATCTCTTCTCTGCCGATTCTCTCCATGTCCTCAAATAAAGCCCTTTTCCTTTTTCCTTCTGCCTGCTTCTCTGCTGTGACACCATCAAAAAACTTATCAATTACTTTACATATTTATGACCAGCAGAAATTCATTTAACTTAATATTAATATTTTGAATAGGCCAATAATAATACTGCCTTCACAAAGAAAGTTGGGAATCAACAGAAAGTGAATGATGCTTCAATAAACACAGATTCATCTACTTCTGCCTGTACTATAGAGACAAAGCCGCCAATACCCTCTGCAGGTAAAAATCTTTTAGATGTTAGGATACCCTGCCTTGAAAATTGCTAATACTGATTCATAGTGCCTTCTCCAGTAGGTTAAGACTTTCCAAGTGTTGTAAAGATCCTGTATTAGGAATGTAAGGTAAAGGAGAAAATAAGGGTATAATTGTAAGGTGAAGTTACACGTGTAATGAGTATAAAATGTGAGTTTACATTAGTACTATATTTTATATTAAATTAGTATTTTGTATTTTACATATATGCGTATAAATTAGTAAATATTTTGTATGTATAAGAATATTTGCAATGGCCTTGAGCTTGCAATGATCCTCCTGCCTCAGCCTCCAGAGTGCTGGGATTACAGGTGTCTGCAACCAGGCCTGGTGTCATCTCTCATTTCTGTGTGTCCTAGGTTTAGGTTGAGTATTTGAAGTGCTTGGGAACTGTTTTGGGTTTTGGAACATTTGCATAAACATCACTGGTTTATTATTCCTTTCTGTAAAATCCAACATCTGAAATGCTTCAGAATCTGAAACTACATGCTGTTTCAGTGTTCAAAAGGTCTCAGGCTTCAGAGCATTTTGAATTTCAGGCTTCAGAATTAGAGTACCCAACCTATACTTAGCATGGTATTAGAGCTGCTAGTTAATAAAGACTTTAGTACATGGTAATGAAGGATCAGTAATGATTAAAGATATATTCTTGGTAGAATAGCTGGAAAATCTTGTCTATTCTGTTGTTTGTCAACAGACTTTGTGCCATTTTGGGTCCATTTTTAACAAAGTACATAACAAAATTTCAGTATTAAATATGACCTTTTTATGGAACTTACATTTAATAATTCTCACATAGTTTTTCTTTATATGGGATATAAATAGGTATTTGTTTCCTCAATATTCTGTTTTTTATGTTTCACAATATACTAACTGAACTTTTTCTGAATAGGAAGATAATTTGAAGGGCAAAATATATTTTAACATTTTTTATTTTCTACCTTATAGCAGAGACAGATACTGACATGCTAAAAAAGGGTCAATTCTATGAAATAACTAAGGAAATTGCTGACAAAACAGAAAAATATAATAAATGCAGACAACTCTTACAGGTAAGTTAGCTCCTTTTTTAGTGAGAAAAGTGGCAGAAGCTACTGAACCATGTATTTCTTTGAAGCAATAAGACTAGCAAAATTCATTAAGGGATATACATTAAATTGAAGAAACAACTTTTTTTTTCTTGTTCCTTGTCTATGCTGTTTCTTTTTTCTCCTCCTGCTCTTCTCTTTTTTTCATTCTCCTTTCTCCTTGTCTTCTCCCCCTTCTTTCTGATTGTTTTTCTTGTAGTTCTGGGGATCAAACCTTGGGCTCTGTGCTTTTGAGGCAAGTGCTTTAAGCACCGATCATTACCTCAGCCTAAAACATTTCTGATGACTTGAAGACAAATACAGAAACATATCCAGTTCAGGACCATGGTGATTATGGCCAAAGCAAAACGATTTGCAGTGTTTTAAGAAAAGGCTGAGTGCAGCTGTACAGTTGAATTCATTGCTAACTAGGTGACTTGCTCATTCCATAATGCGAAAGTGAGTGGTGATTCTGCAAGTACTTCTATGAAGGTGGCTACAAAAATTTGGAAATTAGGGTTCAGCTGGTTGTTGAGGAAAATGATTTCCAGCAAAAATCTTCAGTGTGGATGATGCTAGTTCATATGAATGCTGAATCATCTGATGACATTTTTCAGAACACAGCCTTGTTAAGTAGTATGTAATTACAACTATAATGTTGAATGAGTATTTTGAAAATTTTTATTATATACCAGTATTATTAAAGGAAGACTGCGTAATATTCCTTTGAACAAATGACTTCCTCACATTGAATTTCTTTTACCACTTTATCAAAATGCAACTGCAATCCAATAAATTGCATATATTTGAAGTGTGCCATTTGTTCATTTTGGATATATAGTCCTGAAACTGTCACCACAATATCCCGATAACAACATTTCCAACATACTCCAGTTTTTTCTATGTGTCCACTTGCACCTTGCCTCTTCTATCTCTCTGGGGAAACTATTAACCTGCTTTCTGCCACTACTACTTAGCCTGCCTTTTGCACAGTTTTATTGTAAAAAGAAGTTATTATATAAATATCCCTCCTCCCGTCTTCTTTCAACATACTTATTTTGAGCATTATCCTTATTGTTGCCTATGTTATTCACTCCCCTTTATTGCTGAGGTAGTAACTATTTGGTTTTTTTTTTTTTTTTTTTTTTTTTTTTTTTTTTTTTTTTTTTTTTTATTCCTTTTTTTTTTTTTTTTTTTCCTTTTTTTTTTTTTTTTTTTTTTTTTTTGTTTTAGTTGTTGCAAATAAAGTTACTGTGAATATTTGTATACAAGCCTTGTGTGAACATATAGCTTTTTATTTCTCTTGAGTAGATAATCAAGGAGTGAAGTAATTAGCTATGGTAGGTGAATGTTTATAAGGAATTAGCAAGTGATTTTGCCTAGTAGTGTGTGTTTTGTTTTATTTTGAAACAGGGTTTCACTGTGCATTTCACACTGGCCTTGAACTCACATGGTCACCCAGCTGGGCTTGAACTTGTAGAGATCTCAGCCTCCTCATTGTTGGGATTATAGGCATGTGCCACCACATCCCCCTAACTTGCATAGTACTGTTGTACCTTTTTATGTAGCTCGTCTAATGAGAATATGGTATTATTGTGATTATTTTCATTTATTTTTTTTTCTTTTTAATGTATTTAGTACAGGGTCTCACTGCACAGATCAGTAGCAATCCTTCCTGTTTTTCAGCTTCCCAAGCACTGGGATTACAGGTGCACACCACTATGATCAATCTCATTCACTGACTCAGTATGCCCTGGGAGCAGGGCTGGCCTGCAGGCCCAGGATTGAACCCTTGGCCACTTTAATCTGCTGAGCAATTTGGCTCGCCCTCTTGTACTGTCTTTAAAAGTTTTTGTTTCATTTTATTTTTATAATGGTCTTGTACATTCTATGGAAGTCTCTGCTCTCAAATGATCCAGTCATCTAAAAATTTTACAGTTAGATCTGTAGCCCATTTTGACATGCAGTATGGAATGGTTGGCTCAAAGTTTAGGTTATTTATTTAAAGGCATTCCTCCATTAAATCAAAATCTTTAAAAAATTTCACCTTATGTTTTATTTTATTTATTTATGTATTTAGTACAGGGTCTCACTATGCAGCTCAGGTTTGTAATGATCGTCCTGTTTTCAGCCTCCCCAGTGCTGGGATTTCATGTGTGCACTATCACACCCAGTCTGGGTGGACTGTTCAGCATGCCCAGAGGTGGAACTGGCAAGGCATGTGGTGCTGGGGATCAGACCCTGCTCCCTGCCCTTGCCTAACTAGGTGCTTAGTCTGCAGAGCTATCTTGCCAACCCTAAAATTTCACTTTACACGAACATTCAGAATGAAATTGCCCTATTCACTTTTTTGTTACGTTTTGTACTTCATTCATTTTGATGTATGTACTACTTTCAGTTAATGTAACTTGGCATTTACCATTGTCCAGTATTCATCTTCTTTATTCTTTAAACGGATATATACTGTTCCACTTAGTGAATATAATGTGGTGTATCTAATCCCCCCCATCATGTCATTATTTAGTATATTTGATCAATGGTATGGGCTGTTCCTAAGGGATGGTTAGAACTGGACCACTAACTATTAATTAAGCAATTCAGTCTTTATAGCATTATATGCATCAACTTCAGTGACATGAATTGATTTATATTAGCCCAGTCTCAACATTCGGTTATTCCATGTTGAAATATTCATTTATAGAGCCATGTTGTTTTTGTTAGGAATATCTAATCTTTTTTGATGGATATATAGTCATTTCAACTTTGATAATTTCATAGCAGTGTTATACATTCAGCATATATCACTGTTTTTGTAGATGATTGCTTTATATGGATTTAAAATTATTCCTTCTCCTCAATCCAGATAAATAAAACTTTAACAAGTAATTATTTTTTAGTTTTTAATTAGTCCTTCTTTTGGGGGACTGGTATATGCATATGACATATCTTGATTATTTTTAGACATTTTATCCTCCCAATCCCCTGCTTTCCCAGATTTAAAATATTTTGATGATTATTTCATTTAGGAAGAGAAAACTAAATGCAGTAAATATGCTGATGAACTTGCAAAATTGGAGCTGAAATGGAAAGAACAATTAAAAATTTCTGAAAATGTAAAACTTGAATTGGCTGAAATAGAAGACAATTATAAAGTAAGTTTGGACTCATTGCTTGTAAACTAGAGGCATAATACTTACTATCCCTGGTGCTTTTAAAAAAATCTGTATTGTACATTTTAAAGTGGGAAATTGAAAGTATTTTGTTTTCATTATAAAAACATATTTATTTGTATTGAATTTAGTGGGATTTTAGCACCATTCAATATACTACAGATTTCACTTTGTTTAATGCCCATTTTCCTCTTATGAATGAAATTGTAAACACTCTTGAGGTGCTTCTTATCAGTTAGTAAAAGTATACATCAGGAAAAAGAAACACTTGTGTAAATATTTAAATACTAAATTTATTGAGATATTATGAGTTTACTTTTGGCCTCTACAATTCCAAGAGATGCTTAGGAAAGTGGCCGTTGGCTTCAGAAGTTAGTACAGTGAACTGCTGAAGTGTGTATACATAATTTTGGCCAACCTGTATTTGGATAAAGACATAATAGAGAAACTAGACCTTCTGAGAGAATAAACTAGCAGGTAGTAGAAGCAAAACTAGGAAAAGAAGCAGCATTCTAAGCATAAGGAAAACGTTAATGCACGTTTGCAAGTCAGAAGTAGAGAACAGCACCAGTTCTGAGGACCAGAGCCTTGGCATCTGTGATGGGGTAGGTTGGACTTGAGTGGTAGTTTAGAGCCAGATTTGGGAAGACCTAAAATGGAATTTGGGTATTAGTTACTGCTTACAATTTCCCAAGAGGGAAAGGACTTCCAACCAGAGTGAGTCTTTTTGAAAATAATTTTATAGCACTGAAGAGGATTTGGAAAGGGTTTGATGAGAAATTAGATATGAGTTTTCTTAGAATGAACTAATAAAGGCTCCATTCTTTTGGATATAATAGGACATGGGTCTAGACAAGAAAGCTTTGAAATACATTTTTAGGGAAGAACTTTGATGAAGAATGGTTTTACTTCTGTTTGTACCCATTAATATTATACTGTAACTGGTGATTAGGATGGCTACTAAACAGATGAATGACTTCGAGGCTGGAAGTATTGAAGAGTGGAGAAAAGTAGTATTCTAACATAGTTGGTAAGCTTCTACAGTGTGCGATTTTAATGATCTGCTAACAAGTTTGTAAAAAGTACGTTTGGGACATTTTGTCCTTACAGCGTAGGAAAGATTGTAGGGAAATCATGTCTAGCTATCAGTTAAAAAGGCAGATCTGGAACTTGAGAAAGACAAAAACTAGTATATGAGTTAATATTTATGGTTTATTTCCATGGGGTTGATAGTATTGGAAGCCATGGAAAAAACTTAACTTTTCAAAGAGAAGAAAGTATGGGAAGAAATGCATACCACATGGCAAAACTCAAAAAAGGAAACAGAAAGCATAGAGGCTGCCAGTATTGATACACATAAGTATCAGTAAGTCATCACATAAGTCAAAAGAGTGCTTAGGGAAGGGGACTGGGTGCCACTGAGATATATATCCCAGGCCTCTAAAAGAGTGCTTTTTAAGAATAAGGGGAATTGGTTAATAGTGACAAATAATTTGGAGAAGCCAAAGACTGAAAACTGATGAACACACCTTGATTGTACAATAGGAATTGTTTCAGTAAAATTGTTTAAAGATAATTAAAAATATTTTTCTTTTATTCAGCTTCGATTGGCAGAGAAAGACAAAGAAATAAGTATTCTGACTTCACAGTTGGAAAACCTTTCCAGGGAGAAGGTATTTTATGTACTTTTAAAAAAATATATCTTGTGCTACTCCATGATATGTATTATTTATTTATTTTTTTGATACTGGGAATTGAACTCATGACCTTTCACTTACCAGACAGGTGCTATGCCGCTAGGCTGTATCCCCAGCCCAACTGCATCATATATAACTTTTAAATATTTACTTTACAATATGGGGAAAGTGTGTAATTTTGAAAATTATTAGTTTAGTCTTTGTTGTATATTTTGTATTTAACAAATTTTAAAGCACCTATATTTAGAAAATCTTTAGGCTTCTCCCATTTAATGCATTAATACATATTTCTTTTTACCTTTTTTTTTGGTGGTACTGGGCCACGTTTCTTTTTAAATGTAGCATGTGTTTTTCCCTGAAAGTTTGCCTGATACAGCTTTTATCATTTTATATATTCTGTAAACTGTATGGTATATGAAATTCATAGATTGTCAGTTTTCTAAATTTTTGCAGCTGTGTGTTCTGTTGTTTGTATATACCATAATTTATTGAAACAAATTCCTGTATTTGGACAGCTTATATTACAAATATATTATTTTTGGGTAGCTTATATTATATATAATGCTACAATGAATAATTTTATGCATCTGTAGTTCGATATTGTTTGGAGGGTTTCTGCCTTGAGGATAAATAACTAGAAGTGTGATTGGAGAACTGACGGCTAAATGCATATACAGCTTTGGCCAGATTCCTTTCCACTGGGTTTATACCAGTAATATATGAGAAGTGGACCTATTTTCCTATAGAATGTGTAATCAGTGTTATTTTTTATTTATATGATAGATGAGGAATGTTATCTACCAAGTTTATGTTTTAATACAGATTATCTTTGATTATTTGGTTAAACTAGTATCCACCAGATTTTAATAATAAAATTGATGTTTTTGAGACAAGGTCTTACTTTGTAGCCTAGGCTGGACTAAACTCACAGCAGTCTTCTTGCCTCATCCTCTTGAGTGCTGAGATTACAGGCATGCACCACCATGCCTGGCTCTCATAAATTACATAGTTTTAAATTTTTTTCTTACATTTCTTTATAGCAGAAAGAACTATGGTTTTGAAATAAGTGACTTGATCCAGTCACATGACAGCCTGAATCTTGATTGTTTATATATACACTTTTCTCATTAGCCTTTACTTACCTCTACTAGCAACATTTTATTGTCCCAGATATTCCTGTGGTTTGCATCTTGCTCTTCTCAACTCTTATTATTCTACTTAAAATTGCAGCATCTTCTTATGAAGTATTTTTTTTGTGTGGGACTGGGGATTGAACTCAGGCCCTTGTGCTTGCCAAGGAAGTGCTTATTCCACTGAGCCATCTCTCTGGCCCCCTAATGAAGTATTTCTAAAAATAAAAATAATTTTAATAGTATGAAGTAATTTAATACATATATTAGGATTAAAGATCGACCACCTTAAATTAGGTTAGAAACTAATAGCTTAAAGCGCTTGTGGTTTTCTTGTGATGTCCTCCTTTTCAATTTTAATAGTAGCATAATACTGGCTTGTAAAATAAACTGGGAAGCGGTTTTTATTTTTAAAAAATTTTTTTCATGTATTTTTTTTTTTTGCAGAACTGGGGATTGAACTCAGGCCCTTATGTTTGCCAGGGAAGTGCTTATTCCACTGAGCCATCTTCCTGGCCCCTTTTCATGTATTTAGTACAGGGTCTATAGGGTCTCATTATTGAGACCAGACTTGTAGTGATCCTCTTATTTTCAGCCTTTGAAGTGCTGGGATTATAGGCTCAAGCCACCACTCCCAGTCTCAATCGCTATCTCAGCACACCCAAGGGGTGGGGCTAGCTTTCTTTGTATTTTTAAAAGAGTTTATATAGGGTTCTTTTTATCATTTTAAATTTTAAATACTTGATTGAATTCACTGTGAAAACAATTGGTTTTTCTTTTTAAAGGAACTTTTAAATTTTAGTATATTGAAGAAATTCAATTTTCCTTTTTATTTTTTTTCAGTTTCCCTTTTATTCATTCAATAATTGTACTTTTTGATACAAAGATATTTGAAGATACATTGGGCTCTGTTTTGCTGATTTTGTTAAATGTGGTTTGAGTGCTTATGAGAAGTCAAGAGCTAGCCTTTCCAAATGCATACCTGGAATATAATAGGGAAAATAATTTTATTTTTCTTCAGCTAAATGTTTAATGTTGTCTTCTTAAAACATGTGATTGCTTTGCTTATTCATCTTTATTTCTTCCAATTTTAGGAAATAAAGCGAGTAGAAAGCCAAACAGAAAGGAGAATGGAAGGTCATAATCTTCAGCAGGTCTCACAGGGTCTCAGTGCATGCTCAGAGCAAAACAGGCGCATTCTTGTGTTGTCAAGTGCACAGCCAGCTCTGCAGTACGGTAACCCTTATGTGACCCAGGAAACAAGAGGTTAATATTTTTGGCTTGGCTAGCTGGATCTAGTGGGGAGTTTTGGCTTGTGTTTTCTCTTTCTTTCTTTCTTTCTTTCTTTCTTTCTTTCTTTCTTTCTTTCTTTCTTTCTGTCTGTCTGTCTGTCTGTCTGTCTGTCTTCTGTCTTTCTCTGTCTTTCTCTTTCTGTCTTCCTTCTTTCCTTTCGGCAGAACTGGGGATTGAACTGAGGCCCTTCTACTGAGCTATCTGCCGAGCCCCTGACTTGTGTTTTCATAGCGTTAGATAACTACTATTATAATATCAGCTCTAATAGAAACATTTTATTTATATAATTTGTAGTTTTAACACTGTTACTGGCCTCATGCACCATCAGTAATACACCATGAATGAGTAGTCTGTTTACTACTTTAAAATCACGAACAGGTTACAAATAAAAGCGTGTATTTTCTGATGTACTGATATGGTTCTTTATATCCTGTTGTACATAGAGATGTTAATTTTAGTAACTGTTTCCCTTTGCCCAATATATTTGCTTCCAAAATTTTTATTGCAGATGGAGCAGATGGTGCCTTTTATCCAGATGAAATTCAAAGGCCACCTGTGAGAGTTTCTTCTTGGGAAGACAATGTTGTCTGCAGCCAGCCAGCTCGAAACCTTAGTCGGCCTGATGGTTTAGAGGACCCTGAGGATAGCAAAGTAAATTGAATTTCTATTGTCTGAACCTGTCCCTTTTATTTTCAGAGTTAGGAGGAGAGTTTTGGGCATGTTCTTGCCTGGAAAGAGTAACATTTGTTATTGCATGTGATTGCCAACTTGATGCTTGGAAAAACTTGTAGTTAAATTTGAAAAATCAACAAATATGCTTTTGATTTGAACTTAGGATGTGTATACTACAGTAAAGGATAAAGTTCAGCAAATGATCTCAGAATAGTGTAGTTATCAGATATCTTAATTATCTCTGAGTAGATAACTGAAAAAGTGATCTTTTCCTTAAGGATATACTTAGGCTGGAAGAAACAAAGTGTTAAGGTACTCACTGAAGCATAATATTACCATTTTTACTTTAGTGTTTATATTGTACTATAAATTTTATGGCAGGACTCTGAATTTTAGCCAGATTAAGAGAGAAATATTTGTATCATGTAGTAGTATTTTCAGAGAACTCCTCTCTAGACAGTTTTATAGCATTTCTTACTCTATGGCATCACCACGAGACTGATAATTGAATTTGTTTATGCAGCATCTCATTTTTACTTTTTTTTTAATGTAAGAGTTTTTTTCCCCCCACTATTTAATAAATAGGTTCCTGAGAGTAGCTCTTTTTGGAAATTAGGCTCTTCATAGCTGTTTTTGGATTTCCTGTGCATTTTGATTTAAAAGAAATGCTTTATCGTGCTCTTTGCAAGTACAATGGTATCATGACCTGTTTCTCATTTAATCTAGTTTGCTGCATTTAATTGCTATTAACCTTTGCAGAAACTGATCAGTGTTCAGACAGGCATGATTTTAGCCCCAGTGCTCAACACTCATAATGGAGAAAAATGTATTTCTCCCTTCTGCCTTTTGGCCTGCTGTGTCCATTACTGGGAATAATTAGGCAAACTGTCAGAACTTTTGTAGCTTATTTAAGGTCTAGAGCATCATCATACTGCTTCTACACACCTTTACTTCACATTTTGCATATTTAATCTGATCATTCTTGGCACAGATGTTACATGTGACAAGCCTTTCTCCTCTATACTCATCTGCTTCAGTTTAATTAGCACAATGTTCTTTCTGATCTGTATGCTTTGCCCTCCTGCAAACCCAGGAGAAACAGTGTTCGAGTCTTGTGCTCATTTGCTGACGTGCTTAGACTTGGTAATGAGATGGAGGGACTCAGGTTGCACACACCTGGGCTGAACTGTATTTTGTAGTTGTTTTTTTCCCCCATTAGTTAGAAAGCAATTTTTATGTACATTTAGAACTTTAAATTCTTGTCATTACAATGAAAATCAACTTACAAATGACATTTTCTTAGTAAATGATTTAAGCAGGAATGTGGAAAACAACTTTGTGTTGGTCTGTTTCTTCTCCCTGTTCTTTGCTCTGGGAGTGATTAGTGGGTGTCGCCCTAGTGGGCACTACTGAGTTGCTGTTGTGGCTGCACGCTCCATGGTTTCCTCCCTTCTATGCTAGGAGCTATGATCATTTCTGGGATCAAAAACCTCTCATGGCTTCCATTTACCAAATAATTACAGTAACTAATATCGTAACTGTGGTGATGGTGATGGCAGTAAACATTTCTATAGCTGTTTGCGAGCTAATGCTATGCTAACTTACTTGTTCTTAGTCACAGTCCTAAGAGAGGTGGGAGCTGTCACTGTTTTATGGTAAAGAAACAGAGATTAAATAGCCAGTGTCATCTCACACAGTTGATGGAGGCAGGGTTTGAACGGCCTCAGTTTGATTATAGAAGTCATGTTCTTAACTACTTATAAGACTGTGGCATAGATTCCCATACTGCTCAGCTTCTGGCACCCCTAGCTTCTTGGCAGTGTTCCCCAATTCCTGAGATCCTGGGCCAAAAGAAAGGCTTAAGGAATTTTCCTAACAAATTTATTAAGCTGTTGGAACAATAGTATGCCTCAATTAAAAGGAAAATTAATATTTTTATTTCATCTTCAAATAACCACTGATTAATGGTGTGTGTGTGTGTGTGTGTGTGTTTGTGTGTGTGCGTGCGCATGCGTGTGTGTCTGACTGACTGACTGCTGGCTGCTAAAGCTTTTCAAGCCTTGAAATCGTGTTGGACAAACCATCCTCATTTCTTCTTTCACCTTCTTAAATTCATTTTTTAATGTTTTTGGTACAGGGTCTCACCTGCACAGCTCGGACTTATAGTGACCCTCCTGTTTTCAATCTCCTCAGCTCTTGTACATGGCGCTTACTTTTTATCACAGCAACTGCTAGAGACCCAGCCTTTCAAAGCTACTGTGTTAGTGAAAGGAGTGTAGGACCGTGTAAGTTGAAACTGAGTGGTCTCAAACTGCTTATTCACGTGGTGGAAATTAAAATTATCCCACAGACTCTGTGAATGTCCCTCTGAAGCTTCCGGGGTGCCCTACGCACCTTCATACTCAGCTTTTTAACTGTGAGTCTGAATCCTTGCTACTCAAAAAATGTGGTTTATACTCACTGTTTTGTCTCCTGAATGTTTGCTGCTGTGCAGAGGCCACACCCTACTTTTGGGCTCTTGTGAATCAGTTTGTTTTTAACAGAATTCTCTCATGATCACATGGCTATTGAAGTTTGGAGTACCTTGGTTCAAACTTCCTAACCCCATTATTCAAAGGGAGGCTGTTTTCTTTCCTTAATGCACATTCTATTGCCCTCTTATTTTAATGCCTTGGTTGGGCATTTCCTGTCTGCCTGCCTGCCTTTTTTTTCTGAAAGCTTGAGGCTCACAGATACCTTTAATGTGTGTCTTGCTGGTCACTTTATACATTAGTCCTAGTGCATTTTTAGCATTTATTTGCTGAAGTGCCTGTGGTTATTAAAGCTTCAGTGACTTCACAGTTGAAATTTGCAGCTTGATATAATCAAAGCCTACATATCATCTATCAGGTTACATTGTTCTAAGTTTCTCAAACTTTGCCATTTTTCATGTTGTTAGTTTTAAAATTGTTATTTTGTGTTTGTAAATGTAGGATGTAGTTATAATTTTACTGAGACTGGGGATTTTATTTCAATGGGAAAACAATCTTTGCAACAAATGTTGCTACAAAAACTTTTCTTTCCTCATGCCATATGCAAAGATTAACTCAAAATAGTGCTAAATACAAAAGATTTATTTCTATATTTTCTTTTATCTTCGTTTCTTAGATAAAAAGCGTAAGCAGTGCAAGAAAAAATAGATATGACATAATTAAAAAAGTAATTACGTTCTCTGCTGTTCTTCACAATGTAATCATTATGTTAATTCCATTTGTAATTTTTTGAGGAATATAGTGCAGTATCTTCCTAACACTTTAAAAACTGTATCTAAGAGGTTAATCTATTTTAATACTGTTTCAAATGTTCAAGCTAAAAAAAAGTGTTTTTTGTATTGAGTGTATTTGGGGGTATATAGTGAGTTAGAGTTTCAAATCGTGTGCCAATTTACAATAGCCTGTTTTTTCTGCTTAAAGGTAGATGAACAGTATAAGAGGAGGCTATTTGCAGAGATTAAACTACTAATAATTGCTCTTAATTTAATAGCATGGAATTGCTCATAAGTAGGTTTCAGTATGGTATTCTCACTAAAATTTGGTTCTAAAATTATTGCAGCAGTTCAGCTGAAATACCCACCGATACATTAAATTCTTCCAGGTTTCTAATTATCAGTGCTGAAATTGATACCCTTTCTAAACTAGAATACTACATGATTTCTTGTCCTCATAAAGACTATTTGAGAAACTCTTGATGGTTCATTTTATTAATATAAAAATTAACAGGGACCATCACCTTCTTTTAAGATATACATTAAAGCTTTGTACCCTGATGCTGACACTGTTGGATGTGGTGAATTCTTGTCCTGTTTCTCTTTCTTTCCCTGTGCAGCTGTTTCTGTTGCTGACACTAGCCCTGTATTCTCATTTCCCAGTATAATTTGCTATTTTTAATATCCCTGGTTTTTGGAAATGAATTGACCATGCTTGATGAGTAAAATAGACTAAATGTGTTCTCAAGTGACGATGTGATTGATCAAGCATAATTGGTATCACAAAAGACTATGATTTGTGTATTTCAAGAACTTACATTCTTTTGGTTTTGAGCTAGAAATCACTCCATATCAGTGATTTCTTTGTTTTATGAGAATTTGATAATTCTCATGAGTGCTAATCTAGTGAAAGCCCCATTAATTTCCTTTTATTAGGTTATAGGTAGTAGAGATAACAGAATAATAGGGTTATCATTGCCAAGTTGTACGTGGCTTAGAAAGATTGAGTTGCTTTTACTCTCTTCCCCTCCCCAGGAATTTAGTGAATATTTGCCATGCCTGATTATCTGGTGTGACACCATAGTGTGCACTATGTTTGATGACTCATGGAAGCGCAGAAATGGTGTGAGCTCTGGTGGTGTCTACAATGTGCAGAGAAGGCTCTTAGAGTATTGGCTACATGTCTTTGGTCCCTAGAAAGTTTCATTTTAATTGTCTGCTGTTAAAAACACTAACAGTTGTAATAGCAAAACTTTTTTTCATTAAGTTTTCAAAATTTTGAGTGACTTTCAAAGTTGAATGAAGTTTTGTTCATTATCACTACTGTGTTATTTAGGCAGACTCAGTTTTCAAATATTGTTGGTGGAAGGCCTAAACTTTGGAGCTAGAATGGGAGCTAGAATTTACTATACCATATACTGAAGTGTAGCGGATTGAAGTCCTCTGTCATTATATATCTTTCTTGTATGTATACATTTAAAAGCTGCCTGGATTGTATTTACCTGAGCACTTAAGTTTCAAAGTGTATGTGTTTTATCCCCCAATTGCTCAGTTCCCCATTACATTGTGTCTTTGTTTTCCCTTTACCAGATAAATCCTCTTAAAGTCATTTATGTAAACTGATCATTTTCTCATGTGATGAACATGAAGTGAGAAGAAAAAAAGCCTATCCTTTGTCAAGAAAGGAAAATGCTCAGAGTGATGGCTAGGTGCCCCTAAAATACTCAGATTTGTTTTTATTCATTCACATTGCGTTTTTACACTGCTTGTACTTTCCTAGCGTCTCTTCCCATGACTGTCTTGATGTAGAACCACTAGCAGCTCTGCAGTGAGTGTGACTGCCCAGCAACATAGATAGGGATGGTCACCAGCACCTGCTCTGTCTGCTTATATGCTGGTAGGCCAAGGCAGGAGCAGCTCACAGTTGCTCAGAGAAGGAAAATAGGCATTTAGGATGATGTGACTGGTTTTGGCATTACATTAACTTTGATGCAGCACTTAGAGGTTTCTAAAATATACCACTGCAGTGTAGGGATAGAAATCCAAATTAGCATTTTTTCTTATGATTAAAACTCAGGTGAGGGCCAACAACACAAGCTCAGGGACCGGGGTTTGATCACTGCCACCATATGCCCCACTGGCCCTCTTCCCGGGTGTGCTGACTTGGTGAGTCTGGGTATGGTGGGTATGGTGGTGCATGCCTGTAATCCCAGCACTGGGGAGGCTGAAGACAGGATTACTGTGAGTTTGAGCTGCAGAGCGAGACCCTGCACAAAATATCAAAACAACAACAACAACAACAACAACAACAAAACCCCCAAAACTCAGATGTACTATTTTAGAAATTTGAGCTGACAATCTGTTACTCAAATATTGAATTTGTTCAGCAGTTTTTAAGGCTTCTGGTTTGTTCCATTGTTTTATGTTAACTTGTGTTTTCCAGTTTGGTTTCCAGCATGCCTAACTAGGAATATTACAAACTCACATGTGTTTTATTAGCTTTCCTGTATTTAGGACATCTGTGCATTGCTATGTGCATGCATCCTGTTGAAAGTACTTTCTTAGCCAGCTGTAGTGTGCTCTCCTGTGAACCTAGCACTCAGCAGGCTGAGGCAGGAGAGTGGCTGTGAGCTGGAGACCTTGTCTCAACAAATAAAATTTTCTTTTGCAAATTAACAGTTAGTAAATAAGTGGGAAGTAAGTCAGTCAGTCTGCAGAATAAGTCAGTAAAATTGTAAGATTTGAAAAGCTCTACTGCTGTCAGCTTGTTTATATGCACAGGTGTGGTTTCTATACTACTTCCTTTTTTTAATACTGCTACCCCCTTTATCAGTGATTTTTCTTTCTGTGGTTTCATTATATGTAGACAGTGGTTGTCTGAAAATACCAAGTGGAAATTTGTTTAAATAACATATTAAGTTGCATGTCACTCTGTGCATTGAAATGTCATACAGCACATGAGTCCCTCTCCTTATCTGTCATATATATGCTAGACACTTGGAAGCTCTCACTTTTCAGATCACTGCCAAAGTGTATTCACTACTAAGTTATTATAGTGCTTTTATTCAGGTAATCCTATTTACTTAACAATGGCCCAAAGCCCTGGAGAAGGGATTCTGGCATATGCTAGAGAGAAAGCTGTAAAGTGCTTCCTTTAAGGGAAAAGGTGAAAATACATTAAGAAATTTTGAGAGGAACAGAGACTTTATTCACATAGTGTTTGTTACAGTATACTGTTTTGTTCCAACTTTATCATCGGTCTATTTATAGAGGAAAGAGCACTGTGGTATGCAGGGCTGTAAGCCTTGTGCCTTGCGCACCATAGGGCGTGTGTGCCCAGACTGCACTGGCAGAAGGCCAGACTGTTAGGCTGTGGTGAAGTCACTTGAAGTCTAATTTTAACTTCTTGTATACTGTCAGTATAAGCGTCATTGAATAATTTGTTATTTGGTTTCATTTTCTCAGAGCATTGCTTTTTTTTTTTTTTTTTTTTGCCTAGGAAGATGAGAATGTGCCCACAGCCCCTGATCCACAGAGCCAGCATTTGCATGGGCATGGAGCAGGTTTTTGCTTTGACTCCAGGTAATTTTTTTCTTTCCTCATAGAATTACATAGGATTATGTAAAGCTAAGGAGTCTCAGAGTACTGTCCCTGGAACTTGTTGGAAATGCTAGTGTCTTGGGCCTGAGCGGCTCCAGGAAGAGGGGCCAGCAGTCACGCTTTACTCTGCCCTTGAGATGGTTCCAAGGTGTGCAGTTCTTGAGAAGGAGAGCAGGAAAAACTACCTGTTAAAGCAGATGAGCAACACTGATTCACTCCTTTTTGTAAAAAAGGCGATTTTCCCTTTAGTGAAATAATTTTTGGCAGTAAGCCTTCTTATATATAATGCAACTGGATTTTGGTAGATCGTAAAGAAAAAGGTTTTCTTTGTCTAACTGTAAAACTAGATATAGAGGCCTTATAAAGAGCTAACTGAAAGAGCTAGGATTATCTTCAGCAAGGATTTAAAAGTAGTGTGTAAGAGGTTTTGGAGTAACTAAAGATTTTCAAAATAGACTGGTATGAATGTGAACTGCTTTGGTAAATGTAACTTTGTATGTACTGACAATTACTGCTGTTAAGTTTATTAGGAAATACATAATTCCTCTGTTTTCTTCTTTAAGCTTTGATGTTCACAAGAAGTGTCCATTGTGTGACTTAATGTTCCCTCCCAACTATGATCAGAGCAAGTTTGAGGAGCACGTGGAAAGTCACTGGAAGGTGTGCCCCATGTGCAGCGAGCAGTTCCCGCCAGATTATGACCAGCAGGGGTTTGAAAGGCATGTTCAGACCCATTTTGATCAGAATGTTCTCAACTTTGATTAATTATTTTTATTGAGTTAATACATATTAGCAATTTAGAAAATAACATCTCTGATAGACCACTAAGGAGACCTCAAGATGTCATGCACCCACGATAGCACTTTTCTGATTAAGTGCTACTTTGATTTTGGTGTTACTAGGGTCAGGATCAGCCTTTGGCATATCAATAAATATAATTTTAGCCCTTGTTAATCTTACTTGCTTTAAGAAGAGTTCTTGAGTGTTTATATCTTTATTTATTCCCTGGTTTGCAAAATTGTATGAATAAAGATAGAAGAATTATTTTAATGTTACTACACTGAGACAAATGTAATAGTGTGATAGATTATTTAGCAGAATATTTACAAGTTTCTGTTGACCTTGTTGATTGAGCATGACTATTAGTATTATGTAATAAAAAGCATTGATCATTAATAGTTTCGTGAAGTAATTCTTTGAATCAGAAAGGTCCAGAGTTTAGCTCATGGCAGTTTTTAAATTTTCTTTAGAAATGGAGCTGCATGTAGAATGGTGTTATATGCTTGCAAACATTCTTTTTATATATATGAAATGTTGGCTTTAGAAATAGAAGGTATATTTTGCTAATTCTGACAAATTTTTAGAATAATTTGAATATTTTTAAACTACATTTAATTTGTATTTATAATGAATAGGAAGATGGAAAGGTAAGTCAGTACGATGTTTATACGAGTTGACCTCATAATGATGGTTGGGGCATAAAAAACTCAGAATATGTATTAGAACCTTTCCACATTTTCCTGATGAGATTATACATCCGAAATAACATTCTCAGCAAATGATGAAAAATGTAATATGTAAACCCAAATCAAACTAATGTGTGTCTGAAGTTATGTCTGTGTTGTGTAGCACTCATCAACATTAAAGAGGATACATTTTTGGAGGTCTTGTAGTTTCATTGTCAAGTTTATTTGCAAGCTTTTCATTTGACCTAGTGTCCTGACTCCTTTTGTTTGTTCTTTGGTGCCTTGGGTCATTAAAAAGACTTCTATATTCCTATTATAATACTGTGAATTTCAAGGATTGTAAGTATTAACTTCTGATTTGCTACTTTGGTAGTTGTCAACAGTATTAAGGCTTGTTCTGACCAAATTATTGAAGATGTTAATCTAATGTTCAGACTGTGGCATTCTGGGGTAGTGTACCTGGACTGAACACATATCCCATCATTTGTATTTGTAGGAGACTGTGTATTGTCGAATCCTCTGAAAAGGGTTTTGAGTCTAGGGTAAACCAGTGTTAGGCACCAGATGCCAGCTGTTAAGGTGCAGCTGCTAGGGTTGGTGTCAGTCCTGACTCTGCCCATGGAAGTTGTTCGAGTTTCTGGGTTACATGACAGGTAAAACACGTGGAATGCTGAACACTTTTGATGCAGTTAGTCATGGAGCATGCTAATCTAAAAACACCCTCTGCACATTATAGTACACTGTTAGTGAAATGAGAGTAGTCGCCTCACTAGCTTTTAAGTAGTATTTGGTCCCAAGCTTATGGTAAGTTGTTATTGATAGAAAAATAAGTTGTTATTGATAGAAAATTAATCCTAATAACTATATGTAAACTGAATTTCACAAAGTAATAGGCAGCCTAAGGTAAACACTGAACCATATATATAGATATAGATATATGTGTATATATATTATGTATTACATTATATAATATAAATATATATACATACATACCATGGTTAACTTGATACTGTTTTTCCATAGTGGACACTAATGAAAATAAAGAGTCATATTTATTTTGGGTCAGAGACAGTTTATTTTAAATGTGATTTAATTTACATTTATAAGCAGCTTTTCTTGACAGGAATTTTGATTAAATTGCCTTCAGTTCTAAAACCTCTGTCACCTTCAAACTTAATGTGCTCTGTCCCCAACAAAACATATGAAAATATAATTTAAAGCACAGTTTTCACAGACACGGTACAATACATTCACTATACACGGTATAACAAAATATTCCCATCCTTACCTGTTTAGTAATACTGTCACAATGAATAAGTAAATAGAAATTGGAATTTACTTTATCATTGAAAGAAATTTAACATGCACAATGACTATTTTATGACTGTTTAGCTACTGAACTACTGATCCAGCCTGCATTTTCTTGCACTAGGAAGGAGCAAAGCTAAACAATAATCGCTGGCCTAATTTTTCGGTCAGCTATAGGTAGACATGAAGTAGCCAAGGAGGGCCTTCTTATGCACCAGCTAGTTGATTCCCATGTCTGGATCACCCTTTTTAAGTATGTAGTATAATACTGTATATTCAGGACCAAGACCATGCTTCAGAGCATGGAGATTTTTAGTGGGCAGTGTCTTTATAAATACTTTAAAATCTCTCATTATGAGGGATTCACAATTTATGAATATAGAAGCTTACCCATCTGTTTAACAGAACTGTCATCTTTTCAAAATGTCTGAAAAATTGAGGAGGGACCCCCGTTTCTTAGCCACATGTAAGACTTTTCATCAAATAGGATCATGGGATAAAAGAAGGAAATGGAGTTTGTTGTTAACCAGTGTGTATTGTGGGCAGTTAGCTGTCTCCAGGCGATTTTTATTGCATAATTAGGCAACTGGTAAACTTGTGTGTTAAGGAATAGCACTTGGGAGAAAACACTCAAGGCATGATGGTACTGTCGGCGAGAAAAACTTTAGGAATGGTCCCGGTGCAGGTCACTGTAACGGGTCATATTAGTCACTTTTCTTTGACCACCTGCTGCAAGAAGCACTTAATTGTCAATAAGGCTCATTTTCATATTTCAGCAATATGTTTAATAAAGCTAAACAGGCATTTCCAATGGTTATGCAGACATCTATAGTGTAATGGGGAAAGTGCTTTTAAAGTAAGTCTCACAACACAATGAACATGGAAAAGAGGCAGTTAGGGCCTTAACGAAAATGTTTTGCTTTGAAACATGCCTGTAATTTTAATTCTGATTTGCAGCCTACAGGTTAGGGCAGTGGCTGCAAGGATTGGCAACACATAAACATGAAATTGTTGGCAATAGAGAACTACAAAGTGCTTTAAAACTCCATCTGAAGATGAAGCTACAACTAAATTTCACACACACACACAATTTGCACTGGTTTCCAAATAGAGTTCAGGGAAAAGTTTCACTAAATTGTTATCTTGGTCCTCCAATAACATTATGTATAAATGGATTCCTTGCATCCAGCAGGCACTCAACAAATGTGTTAATGAGTGAACTGAACAGAATGTTTTGTACAAAAATGCCACTTGTAACACTAAAATGATTGATAAGTCAGATGGCAAGATTTTCAGCTTTTTAAAGGGCAAAAGGATTTGCAAGATAATATAAAACACAGAAAGCACACCTTTTATGCATGTTATTTAAATATGAAAATATTTTTAGCATATTATGTTAAACATTCTTTTTATATTTCCATTACCTAATGTCTTTCTACTCACGAATACTAACTCCATTATGTAAGGCATGGTAACCAGTTCAGTAACGAAAGTATTTTGGTTTTGAACATCGGTGAGTTGATGTGTTGAAAACTTCAATCACATTACAATCTTGAAAAAAAAAAATCTCAGCGCCAGCCCCTCCCCCCCCAATTAATATCACTGCAATACAACTAAACAATATGCAACATGCCCTCAATTTTATTTTGTTTTGGGGGAAATGTGCTGAAGAACCTAGAGCTTTTTTTATTTAGCACCTTATATCAAAGAATGAAAATGGGTATGATTACATGTGCAAATGTACAAAATCATTAACTACAAAGATACATCATTCCAAAATTACAGAAAAAATTTAAAGCATGCATTTAATTCTTAAGGGTTGCTGAATGCTTCCCCTGAAAAAAGGTGGCTGTTTTTAAAATCAGCAACTGCTGGTGAGGATTTCTTGGCACAGTTAGGACCAGCATATTATTGCTGCATCTTCCTGATAATCTCAGTTGACACTGGGGGGTGAAAGTTGATTGTGTGGTGCCGCAGGCCCTGAGCTGTCTTGTAACTCTTCCCACACCGACATTTGAATGGTTTGCGGACCCGGATCTGTGTTCTGTGACCATTCTTAGCGTGGTACTTTATGCCATTCACATTCTGTGGAAAAGACAAAATAGTACATATTAGATGGAGTCACATCACTCGGGAAGACCGCACTATGGGCCCAGATTGCACAATGATATACCTTCTAGAGGGTGGCTGTTTAGAGAGTAGGCTTTGTGTAGACTGTACTTCCCATGAGCCTTTGGGAACAGTGTGGTGGTACCCAGAGGTTGATAGAGACCATGTCAGCCACACACAGGTAACAAGCAAATTTCAAACCTGCCTTAATTTACTCAAAAGTATTAGTGGCATGGGGATTGTACATACAGTATAAATCTGGACTCACAGGCTGTGTGTAAAGAAAAATAGGTAGTTTTCTCTGCCTAGAACTTGGTTCCTTGCTTCCATTCTGAAGAGAGCTAACAATGGACAGTCCTGTAAAAATCCAATGAAATACCTTTCTAAAGAAAAATGAAAGATTAGAGAAAATGTTGGAGGAGTTTAACACAACTTTCTGAGTTGGAAACTAATATAATAGCTCCATACCATACCAAATAATACCACCCCTCATTAAAAGATTCCAGCATGGTGTGCTGCTTTTCATGGGGCACCTGAACAAGCTCACAGAAATTGCAACGCTTTGCTGCAGTTCCACATGTAGCACAGCGCTGGCACACAGTAGATGACCAAGTATTTGGGACTAATTTGTTAGAACAGCATCTCCCAATATCTGACTCACTCATTGGAGAAAACCGAGAGGGTTGCTATTAAAATTCATGAATTAGGGCCGCAGATACAGCTGCATGCCTGGCAAGCTCAAGCTCTTGAGTTTGGTTCCCGGTAGCCCTCCCCCCGCCAAAAAAAATTCATGAATGACTGTTAACCAGCTTTCCCATTGCTAGACAGTACCCAGCACAACTTAGGAGGAGGACAGCTTTCACTTTGCTCTCAGGTCAGGGCAGACTCAGCCCCAGCCAGCAGGCTCTGAGGCAAGTCCATCTCTACGAAGAGCTCCACAGAACAAGGTGCTGAGATTGTGGCAGCTGCAGAGTGAGCAGGGGAGTTGCCAGAGAGGACTTGGCGGGGGTGGAGGTGGGGGGGCTCATTGGTATCTAAGGTCCTGGATGGCAGACCCTCAGACAAACTGTGCTAGGCATTTCTTAATCCAGTCAACCTTGTGTATCATGATTAATGGTCACACAGTATTTTCTCTTAGAGATTTGTAGTACACGCTGATAGTTCTTTTTTAAAGCCCTATGACAGAGAACTCTGCTTGACTTTGATGAACAGGGAAGCGGGAGAGGTTGGTACTTAAAAGCCACTAGATAAAAGATGTTCACAGTGTCAAGAGGTGGAAGGCAGAGCAAACGGCCTCTTCCCTGAACAACTGGCTCTCAGCCTTCTGCACCTTTGGCCTGTCCTGCTGGCATCAATCCTTTGCTCTGTGAGGAAGTGCTCTACCTACTGGTCTTGCCAAGAAGCATGTGGGTGACAGCTGGTTGGGGCAGGACAGGGGTGGGTAGTAGCAGTGGCAGAATCAGACACCCACTAAGATTTTTAGGGTGCACATCTGGCCCCTCGCTGCTCAGCCATCCACCAGAGGCACAGCTACAGGAATAAAGAGGGCCTTCAGGTGACTCCAGCCACAGGGGTGGCCATAAGGACTGCGTAGCAGTACTGGTCAGCGCGTAACATTATACTGAAAGCTACACATGGAGACAAAGAATAATAGTTTATAACTATTAGAAAAAGACTTCAAGTCCTGTAATCCAAGCACTAGGGAGGCTGAGGCATGAGGACTGCCATGAGTTGAAAGCCAGCCCGAGCTACAAAGTGAAGTCAAGGCTAACCTGAACTATATAGCAAGACCCTATATAAAAAAAGAAAACATCAAAAAGAGCTCCAAATTTAACATTGTAGAAAGTCATCTTCTAGTGACAAATGTTAGATATAAGCATGTGTCTATTTGCTGATACATAAGCTTGGTGAATATTCACTGAGTAGGAACATCCTTCTCTATGGTGGTGAAGGGGTTTTTAGGGTTTTTTTTTTGTACAGGGTCTCTCTCTGTGCAGCCCACATTCATAATGATCCTCCTTTCTGCCTCCCTAGTGCTGTAGACATTTCATGTCTTTGGTTTCAAGGAACTTGCTGCAAGATGGATCTGAAACACCCAGCTACTTCCGTGCCCTCTACCACCCATACCTTACCACCACATTAGAAACCAGAATAAAAAAAGCATAGCAACTGGGCTGGGCTTGGGTGACTCCCTCCTGGCCTACCTTTTATAAGTAATTAGGTTAGGGATGCTACAGAACCCAAACTTGCTAAAGCTACTCCAACAGGAAACCAGATCCAGAGTTCAGAAGGCATCAGACAAGCTGAGTCAAGGCGATTCTAGCGGATTTTCCTCCTTTGAATATAAATGTGTTGTATGCCTGGATGTGAGATTATGAGGGAAACAGCAACCCAATATATGAGCTTTAGTAGCCTGAAAAATTAGGAAGCCAATTACTTATTTGGAAGTAGGTGTAATTCAGAGTTGGCCAAGAACCTACCTTTGTCTTCATCACTGTGCTTTATCATGTTCACAAGTGTCAACGCTTCTCCAAGGTCAAACCAGACTCTAGAGAATCTCCCTCATCACATGTAGGCAGTGGGGAGAAGAGAGATCTAAAGAGTCATGGAAGTTTCACCATCATTCTTTTTTTTTTTTTTTGGTGGTACCAGGGATTGAACTCAGGACCCTGTGCCAGCATCATTCTTGAAGTGAGTTTGAACTTTTAAAAATATTAAGGTCAGGAAGGCAACGTGAAACTGAAATGGGCAAAACCTATAGTTTTTCGAAAGAAGGAAGAAAATTAAGCTTTACAAGTAAGAATGGTGGCTGATGTTTGCTAGGAACTTATGCTGGGTAGGTACTTCCTGTCAACTGACTGAAAATTCCATTTTAGGTGAGGAAATGTACACTGAAGGTTAAGTGACTCATTTGAGATCACACAAGAGGCAGAATTGAAATAGGCTCCCAGGGATGGCCAAGACTGAGTTTGTATTTCCTCATTGCCTCCTGAAGTACTGGATACTCAGCAGACTGAGCAGCTGATGGTCTTCGCGCCATCTTAGCAGCTGAAGTGGGGCTACTGGGAAGGGAGAGAGCATGATTCCAGTGCTGTGTTGGGGGCAGGCACGTGAAAGCAGGGGAAGGGCAGGAGCGAGGGGAGGACATGCACGGGGCTGCATCAGGAGCGACCTGTCCCTGCTCTGGAACAAAGCCAGTCAGTGGACAACACAGCAATTTAGAGGCTCTTCCAAAAATTCTGCTCCATGTCACAGAACATGAAATCTAGAAGTTACTGAACCTGACAGCTGTGCTACCGGGTTGTCTGGTCTTTGAAGTTGCCTGGGGCGTGGTGAGGAGGGGAAAGGAGACAGCAGTCAGAGGGAGTGGCTAAAGTGAAAGCACCTCAGGCAGCTGACCCTCAGCAGGCCTAGGGCTGCCTGCGCCACCTGGGGAGGACTCACTTGGGCAACAGTGCAAGCGGCAGCAGGATCTCTGGGAAAAGCAGAATCTGGTTGCCTTCCCATTCTCAGTGTGTTCAGTGTAAATAATAAAAGAAATTTAGAAAATACTGAAGATCCAACACTTCTTGCATCTGAGATTTTCTCAGTGGATGTGATATATTTGTACCAATATAAAACAAATATTTTATATTTGTAAAGACAACTTCCCTCCCTACATTCTGTTTTCTTGTTAGAATTTTTTATTTGTTGTTTTTCTTTATTAATTCAGGCTGGTCTTGAACTCACTCTGTAGCCCAGGTTGATCTCGAACTCACAACGATCCTCTTACCTCAGCCTCCTGAGTGCTGGGATTGTAGGTGTGCACCATCACGACTGGTAAGAAGCTTAGTATTTCCCAAAATTGTGATGATTATAAATTATACATCAATCTTTGCTTGTGATATGCTTAGGATAAATTTATTTTCTTTCTCTCTCTCTTTTTTTTGGCAGAACTGGGGACTGAACTCAGGCCCTTGTGCTTGCCAAGAAAGTACTTATTCAACTGAGCCATCTCCTCAGCCCTTTAAATTTATTTTCTTTTTCCCCTTTCTTTCTCCATGCTGGGGATCCAGCCTAGGGCTGGCACATATTAGGCAAATGTGTTACCACTGGGCTATACTCTTAGCCTGAGATAAATTTCTAAAGAATTAAGATGCTAATGAATACATTTTTAAAGCTCTAATTCTTGTGGGCCAATTGCTATTTAGAGGGGTCATGCCAGACACGCCCAATAGACCTTATGAGGGGGTCCTTGGAGATGTGGATCTGTGCAGGCAGCGAGAGAGGCTGAGGTGCCCCCTTTGTGGGCAAGCCTGAGCTTTGGGGCCAATCTGTCTGTCCATTGTGAAGACAGCCTGTCTGTCCAGCAGAGGACTCAGAGAAACTCATAGAGGGCTTATTTGGTTTTGCATTCCTTAAAGGTGCAAAATATTTAATCCTTACCACTAGAACATAAAGAAGAATGGAAAGGATTCTGTGCTCGCCAGGTTCGCTAACTGGACTTTGGCGGCTGGCAGTGCACCTGTCTTTCTGTTGCTGACCAGAGACAAAGCCCTTCCACTGGTCTACAGCTTCACTGCTCATTGTTGAAGTTGCTCCAGGAGCTGGAATTCAAAGCCATCTCTTTGAGAACTACTACACATTCCCTGGGCAGTTCCCCTGTATGGGGTGATTAAAACATACACTGAAAATTAAAAAAAAAACAGCGAGAGACACACTGCAGAGTGACGGAGGGGTGTGCTGTGTGAGTGGATGCTGTGTGGGATCAATGCAGTGTATCTCTTATTGTGGGAAAGCCTTAACTTTCACACTGTTTTTGATCACAGACTATACAACGTTAATAGGCTTCTGTTTGCTTTTCTCTTGGGAACCCTGTTCTGCTGCTGGGATTTGTTACAACTAAGAGCTTATGAGGGTTGTAGACAGGTAATTTTTTTCTTTTTCAAAGGGAGGAAGAGGGAGTCCTCAGCAAAGGAACGAACACAGGGGAACGCAGAGCATGGGCCTCCTGCCTCCTAGCTCCGGATCCTTACCCAGTGAAGCCTGGGGAGTTGTGGCCTCCCCTTGCTTCTGCTGTCTCAATGACAATGAAGTGGTGAAGAAGCTGATTCTGAGTCAGTGCTCAAAAGACTAAACTGGCCAGAGACTCCTTGCCAACAGGAGTAGGGAATAAAAAAAAAAATCAAGGCCAGGCATGTCCTTGCCTGTAACCCCAGATGCCCAGGAGGCTAGGGCAGGAGAAATCACCCTGGGCAACTCAGCTGGACACTGTGTCTCAAAAACTAAGGGCTGAAGTATAGCTCAGTGCTTCCCCAGCATGGGCAAGGTACTGGGGGTAACCCCGACACACAATGGAGTCTGTCTTGCTATGGGAATAATAAGCAGGCCATGGCCCTTGGGATTGTGCCTGCTCCATAGCACCCCATCCTGGCACTGCCCTTCAATCATGCCAAAGCCAACAACCACACGGAAAATCGGGTGAAGTAGCGAATGCTTAGGTTAGAGGGCAGCGCTGTTCTACAGGCAGCAATGGCTCCCCAAGCTTCCAGACTGAAGTTCTGGGGGGCGCAGGGCTCCCACAGTGACTCGCTCGAGCATGTGGTCAGGAGGGCGCCAGGCCTGCTCTTACACCTGAACGGGGTCACTACTTGGCTCCCCACTCAGAAAGCAGCCCACACTTCCCTCATGGGGCTCAGATCACAAATTGCCACCCAGGTATTGTCAGTTATATAAGCCTACAGCCTTCCCTGCTAGAAGGTCACCAAATCACTCAGGCTTACAGGTAGAGCGAACCCTCAAGCCTCCATCAACCAGATACAGCTGGAAGATGCAACTGCTCAAAACCAAGACAAATACAAGTGAAAAAATGATGAAATGAAAAATGACGAAAAAATGGAAGTGATTAGGGAAAGGGACAGAGGTGGGGAGACAGTACCCTGCTCTCAAAGATTATAGGCCAAGGCCTCTGTCCAGTCAGGAGAGACCATTACCGCCTCCCTCTCCTGGCAGGGCAGGGGTCTAGGCAGCAAGAGGACAGGAGCGAGGAGGGAGGGATCCCGGGCAGAATGGGCACAGAGCAGGCAGACAAGGGCAGCCCTTCTCTTGCCACTGAGACAGAAAGGAAAGATGCACAGTGCAGAGCCGCCCTCTGAAGCCTGCCTGACCCTGCCCTCGCCATCTTGCATCCTGAGGTGACTGCTCTGCCAGCTCCGAGCCTTCTGACACATGCATCCCAGACTTGTGCTGACCTGAACTCGCAGCCTTCAGTATCTGACAGGACCTGTTCATCGGCATCCTGGGGTTTGTGTTTGAGTTTAAACAGAGATCATCTGGACTTTGCCCAGTAACACTGACCAGTGCCCAGAGACAGATCTCGAGCCACTGCCTCTGTGGGGAGAGTGCATGTACTTCTCTATCTGTGACAGCTATAAAAAGCACTGAAATCGATTTTGTCAATTGTTCAGAGAAGCACAGTTAAGGACAAATGTCAGAAATGCTCTTGCTGTCACACATTTTTCAAACCTTTCCAAAGATGGCAAAGCCTTAGGTGGTTAGTTCACATGTCATCCACTGTACCAGGTTCGTTTCTGAGTTTTGCTCTTCTATCTCACAACTGGCTTCTAAAAAGCTAGAAAAGTCTGCAATTTTACAAATGCCCTTGGGACCCACACTGGCATACTGTAGGTATCTCTCTTCCTCACTGTTTTGTCTCTAGAATTTTAGTAAACAGAAAACTTAGTCCCCCTGACTGTCTATGACACCCAAGTGAGGCCTGCAGGAATACATACACTGGACAGAGTAGAGGCTGAAGCTGAAGTTGAGGGATTGGTGAAGGGACAAAAAGAATGACAGCACCTTTTTTCTCCCCATGCCTCTCATGCCAGTAAGGAGAGGAAGTGAGGTGGCCCCCCCAGCTGGAAGGGAAAAGCCCTGGCACATTTTCTGAAAGGGCTCTATGAAAGGCTGTCTGTGGCTTTCATGACTTCAAAGTGGTGTTTGGTGAGCCAGCTGGAGAGTCACCCCCTGTGGAAGGCGTTTGGCAAATAGAGAGGCTGACACACTTGATAATTTTTTGTGGAGTTGGGAATGGAGTCCAGGGCCTCCTGCGTGCCAGTGCTAGCACGGGATCTACCTTGAGCTGCGATAGTCTCACAGGTCCCCAGCATGACATGAATTTCAATGCTATCAAAGATATGGTCCCCTTATGAGGTCTCTGACTTATGGCTCCTGCACAGGCACCATGGGGAACCCCTCAAACTTGGCAGCTTGCTCCCGAGGGCAGCACAGGCACAGGTGCTGAGGGCTATGGGCTGCTGGATACAGGACAGGATGCCTCTGCGCCCTGGCCGCACACTCCTGCTGAGTGAGGGAGGAGCAGCTGTCTGACAGAAGACCTGGCTTTCTACAGGGCATCTCTTTACCTTGTATCTCTTTTTACATCCAGGAACCGGGCAGGCAAAAGGCTTCTCCTCTCCTCCATTCATGCACATGGAGCTGAGGATGGCTTCGGAGCTGATGGCGCTCTCTGTGGTCCAGGATTCATCGCTGTCCGACTCCTCATAGTCTACCTCCTCCTCATCATACTCGCTGCCTGTGGGACCGGGAGAGAAAAATGCAAGGACTGTCAGAAGTGGTCATGCCCCCCCCCCCCAGAGCCACTCCTTTGGCCCCAGAGCAGGAGGACAGGGCAGCCACACCACCTCTGGAGATCATGCCAGGCCTGGAGGGACTGTACCTGGGCCCAATGTTTTGTGGCCAGGAAGAGGCTGAGCAAGGCCTGCGATGTGACCCCACGACACCCAGGCTCTGGCTGCAAAGTGCTGGGAAGGCTCTGCAGGCCCACAGAAATGACCAACAACCTGGCAAGCCAGGGAGACCCTGTGTCAGAAAGAAAGGAGGGGCTGCAGCTCAGGGGGCAAAGACCCTGGGTTCAATCCCTAGCACTACAGGAAAACAAAACCAGTAAGAACAAAAGCCCCAGAGCTGGCAGATCCCTCTTGATAACAAACACAAGCTGGGGTCTGGCATTCCAGCGGGCCCAACTGTCCTGAGACTTTATGCCTTCCTCTTGAGTAACTGCAAAGAGCACTTGGGGGAGGGGTTTACATTTCATCCTTTCCATTTCAAAACCCGTGTGTAGATTTGACCGGTGAAGACTCAGGGCATACTGGAGCTGAAGGAGCCAGAGGGACAAAGCGCAGGGCTCTGAGATTGGACCACAGCTGCAGAATGCAGGGCGGGCTCCCTAATGCCCCTGCCCATCCTGGGCTACACACACTTCTTGGCACATAGGAAGAGGGGGTCTTAGAGTCCTTGAGGTGAAGGGCTCTGCTAAGAATCAAGTCTGCTAACTGTTGTCCAGGACAGCTGCAGTGGAGAGCCACTGCAACTGGCAGCCGCTTTTGCCTCGTTTTTAATGAGGCCCAAAGCCATTTATTTTGTGTTTTTGCACAATACAATCCTGAAGGACATAATTCTACAGATCATAAACAGTGTAAAATAATATGTTGACAAGTCCTAATGCATTTACAAGTCCCGTGGAATAAATAGGAATTATAGCACAACATTAATAAGAATTATATGGTAGCAATTACAGTTGTGAAATTCATCCCCCAGGTGTGAGGCTAAATTGCACCAGGGGCCCACTTGGGAGATTCAGGCCCACTCAGCTACATCAATTATTTCAACACCAAATATTGGCACTTTTATTGGGCTTCATTTTAATAGGCATTAATAAGACTGTTTGAAGAGTAGTGGAGCCGGCAACATGGATGTGGACATCTGAGACTAAGAGTTAGAAAGGCCCAAGAAGGAAAGAGGGGACCTCATGCTCGCTGAGTGCCTATTATCCTTCAAGCAAGCGATGTGCATTATCTCTAATCTTCCAGGAAGGCCGTGGGCAGGGCTGACTGGCACTGACACGCGCTAGGAAACTGAGCACTCCACCCGGGTTAGGGTGCATTTGTACTCTCAGCCAGGATAAGGGTGTCACTTTCTCCCAGCTGCTTCCCTGCCTCTTCTGCTAGCCGCCCTCAGGCTCCTCTGAGATCCTGTCCACTTTCTCTGAGTGGCTGATTTCTCACCATTTACCACTCAGGGCAGACAGAGATCAGTCTTCTACAAAGTCTGCAGGAAACTGGGCGTGAAACATTGCAGAAAAAAGTTTGGTAAAATTGAGGCTTTAGAATGAATTGTGGGTCTCTGTCAGCCCTGCCATTCTAGATTAGAGCTGCAAATGGGAGCTGAGATCTCCAGGATGTCTACACAGGATGGTGTTCAAGGCTCTTCACTCTGAAACAAATACCACACACTGGTGCCCATTCAATTGCTTGTTAGAAAACTATACATGCTACTTCTCAAAGCTCTTCCTACAGCACCTCAGAAAGTCAGACAGACTAATTTGTCTATCCGATCGGGTTAAGCTGTTAACTCGAACACCAGAAACGTCCAGCATTTATAGCTGGGGGTGGGGATGGAACTGGCACACAAGTAGTGCTTAATGAAGCCCAGAGCAGACGAAACATCAAAACTCGCGATCAAAAGGGACAGATGGGGCTGGAGCTGTAGACTCAGTGGCCTGGGGACCACATGGCCTCTAGCTCAAGCAGGATGGTGCTGAGGGTCAAGGGCACCGCATCACAGGCCAGGGCCTGGGGAACCTGGTTGAAGCTCGGGATGGCCCCGTTATGCGTCTGCCCTGGAACCCAAACATTTTGAAGGTCCAGGGTCAGACTCCTTGGCTTTATTTTCTCTTGCATGAAATGGGCATATACTTCTCCTCTGCAACTTAACCTAAAGATCAGGTTCAATGTCTATGGAACACCGGCTCAGGAGGTCTGCCCTGCACTGTGTGCTCCAGTACAAGGAAGCTTCTTCTGTGACGAGGTTACAGACTGCAAATAAAATAATTTTAGAAAAGCCTCGTTGAAACTAAAAATAGTTCTACAGGGGCCAGGGAGATGGCTTGGTGGACTAAGCGCCTGCCTGGCAGGCACAAGGACCCGGTTTAGTGTTACTGTATACCATGCCAGCCCCAAAACTGGGTGTGCCATGCTGTACCATACCGGCCACCAAATCTGGGTGTGGTAATACATGCCTATAATCCCAGCATTGAGGAGGCTGAGACAGGAGAATCACTGAGTCCGAGGTGTGTAGTGAGACCCTGGACCAACTATATAAAGTTAAAAAAAATTACTAAGAAAAGGGTGTATAGATGGTGTGCTGGACAAAATGCCTCCTTTTTGATTTGAACTGCTGCTGCTTTAGGCCATTTGCTCCTTATATTCCTACACTTGCCTATAAACTTAATCCTACCCATGCTACCTTTCTCTTCCCAAGAATGAGGAAATTTTATTTTACACAGGTGTCTGCAGAAATAGAAGGCCTCAAGAGATGCCTTTGCCCTTCCAGTCATGGGTGCCCCGTGAAGCTGTTAGAGGGAAGGGTGCTTCTGGCCAGGGACCTCTGTCCCCTGTTTAACTCAGGCTGGGGCCAGGAATGCAGCAAAGCTCACTTGCTGGCAACAGGCTGGGACTTGGTCTTCAGGCCCCAATCCTTGGATGAGGTTTCTGGCTGACTATGCCCTGTGTGTGGCGGGGGTGGGGAGATATGCCGCAGAGGACAGGAAATGAGCACTTGGGGTCACGCACGCCCAGCCTTGGCCTACATGCAGGAGCCTGTGGGAAGCAGCAGGACCCTGGAACCTGGTGACAGGGGACCCTGCCATACAGGAAATGGCAGCCCAGCTTTTCACAGGAGTGACAGGAAGTTTCAGGTTTGGGGTGTGTGTGTGTGTGTGTGTGTGTGTGTGTGTGTGTATGTGTGTGTGTGTTTCCTTTTAGTACTGGAGGCTGAACCTAGGGTTTATTCTCAATAAACAAATCCCCAAAGCATTTTTTAAATTTTGAGTCAGGATCTTGTTAAGTTGTTTCTGTGGGGTTCAAACTTGTGATCTTCCTACCTTAACCTACCACAGTGCTGGCCTGACAAGTATGTGCCACCAACAGCTATTTTTCAAAGGCTTTTTTTTCTTAGAGATGAATTATCAATTCAGTGATGTTAAAGAGTTTCTCAAGAAGATGTAACATAACTTGGCATATTGTTCATGACAGTTGGCCCTCACTAATCTTTCTTGGGCTGTACTGTCCACTTTCACCCTCCACGGCTTCACAATCCCTGCTGTGGGGGTCTGACGTGGGCACCCTGGCGGCTGACACCAGCCCCTGTGTGTAGCCCAGTGCTCCTTTTGGTTTGGAGGATGAATAAAAACAGCAGACAGGTCTCTGATAAGACAATGATGTTCTGAAGTGCAATCCAGAAGCTTCCACTGGCTGTTGGCGAAGGAGGTAGGAAGTCAGTCGTGTTTGCAAATCATGTGAAAGCCAAGGCATCTGGGACCCCTGTGCACACCCGTACACCTATCCCCCACGCCCGTGGGTATCTGTGCAACTGCCGGGCCAAGCCTGCCTCCACTGTTTCTGCTGGCCATGTTCAATCGCCAGGCTGTGACTTTCCGCCCCTGCCCTTTCCTCTCCTCTCTGCCTGTGGTCCCTTTGCTCGGCCCTTGACAGCTGCAGACAGCTTCATTGCCATCACTTCTGTTTTCTGCAGTCCTAAACATGACAGAGACTACAGTTAAAAATAAGTCAACCTTTCCCAGAAACCCAATAAGCCAGATTTTTTTAATAATGCAGATCATTAATATTCATGCAAAAATGATGACTGCAGTGACAGCAAATTAAAACTCTCGTGCGGTGTCAAATTCTAACGAATACATTAGCAGTTGCCTTCCTGCCTTATAGATTTATTATTATAAATTAGCTTTATTAGTACTGTCCAAGTCATCAGAGCTGAAGCAGCCACAATGTACATGACTTGGCAATGCATGATTATTGGGAAGACACGTTGATGGCTCTGGGGGCCATGCACCAGGCTTGGAAAATCCTTCCCTCCCTTGTCCCTCAGTCTCAGCTCATTCTTGGAATGCCGTTCTCCTCCTTTTCCTTAATTCTAGAGCTGTTTCTAGTTCTCCAAGCCAGAAGTAATATCTCCACAGGACTTCATGCTTTCTAATAACTGCAGGTTCCTAAGTCGGTTTCCTCCCTAGGATTTGGAAACCTTTCATCATTATCTTTAATTGGGCTGCAGTGCCCAGGGCAGTGCCTGTACATATGGAGCCAATGGTCATGTATCTGGTGAATGAATGGCTACTTGTGGACTTGGAAGGAGATCCACGGTTATACAGCCTCCACTTGTGGCCGCCCCACCCTTGATATTTCTAAAAAAAAAAAAAAAAAAAAAAGATGTCATTGGCCACAGTGGGCATATGTCTGTATGGGAGCCTGAGGCAGGAGGATTGAATATTTAAGGCAACTGAAAATTTAAGGTTGCCTTAGTGAGACCCTGTCTTAAAATTAAATGCAGCACTTGGGGGAGCCTGAGGCATGAGGACCACTGCAAGTTTGAGGGGAGCCTGAGCTACATAGTGAGTTCAAGGCCAGCCTGGACCATGTAGTAAGACCCTGTCTCAAAAAAAAAAAAAAAAAAGATCTTGAACGTGTGAAGACCAGTTTTTGTTAACTAAGAAAACTGAAGAGCTCTTTGTTCCTGGCTGAATGCTAAATATTTATATCCTTGAATTTGTTTGACAAATATGTAAATATCATATGCTATTAAATCAAATATTTTAAATAAATAAATGCTCATATGTTTAAGAACTGAATACAGTCAAATTCTCTAGATCCCAACAAAGTTTATGCCAGCCTTACTATCTTAAGAGTTAACCTTTAAAATATCTCAGAATAGACAGATGGTCACATGATTAAGTCTGTGCTTATCACAGATGCTGGTTCCAGGTCTCAGGTGTATAGTTCCAGGATCCCTGTGCTTGATGTCGAGGCTCCTGGGACTCCAAGAGTTTGACCAGACCTTAAGCTGAGGTGGCCGCAGGCCAGCAGCTGGTGGAGGCCCCTGGCTATGGACCGACTGTGTGGCTGTCACAGCACGACAGGAAGGGACCACTTCACTTCTCGAGCTGGACCCTGGCAGCAGCGCCGTGGGCTGCTTGCCTTCCACACAGGACTTTCCCAGCTGTGTCTTTCTTCCTCTTGGATGCTGTCCAGAGTGAGGGGTTGCTGGACAGCCCCTTCCCAGGTGAGGCGGTCTTGGGTGCTGCTGCAACCCGGCAGCGAGGTCTGCTCCTGCAAGGGTCAAAGCTGGCCGCTTTGGCCTAGCTTGTCCACTCTGCTACTCTGTGGAACTACTCTGTGGAATGGGGTTTGCTCTGACTCCCATCCTTCTGGCAAAGGGAGAACAAAGCCTCTTTCATCAACAAAATCTGCTTTTCAGAGCACAAGTCCTCCCCCGCCAATGCCCCATGTTCGAGTTTCCACATGAAGGCTCCTTCCCGGCACACTGTCGGTCACCTTCCCGTTTCAATTGTCACTGTGGACTCACTGATTTTCCTAGGACACTGACCGGAGAGCTGCTAGTCGGGCCTCCTTTCTGCAGCCCACATAACCAGTGTGGCTCAGGGAGCCGAGGCAGGTGCCTCTGTGCCTGTTCAGCTGTCCAGTGAGCATTGCTGATTTTATGAAAGTCAGGAAGCAAGGAACACCTGTGCCCCCGCACCCCATGCTGACCTGAGTCTTGGACCCACAATTTTGCCTTCCATGTCTAAAGAATATGGCTCTGCAGCTGCTTTTACTGTTGCTGCTGTCTGTTCCTCTTGTAGTATGAAGGACTGAACCCAGGGGTGCTCTACCACTGAGAAATATCCCTGCTCTTTTTATTTTGAGATCAAGTTTTCTTAAGTTGCTCAGTCTGGGCTCCAATCTGCAATTCTTCTGTCTCAGCCTCCCAGGTTGCTGGAATTACAGGGTTGTGTTATCTTTTACTGTTCTGTGATATTTGGTTCTGGATATCTAATGATTCCCTAGAATGTAGGATAGGAATTTCTGTTTTTTTTTTTTTGCAGAAGTGGAGATTGAACTCAGGCCCTTGCACTCGCCAAGGAAGCCCTTATTCCACTGAGCCATCTCCCTGGCCCTGTGGAATTTCAATCTTTTACACCCTCACAACCCTCCTCCTGAAATCCTCTCATCCGACTAGAGTTCCATTTCACTATTTGGCGTCATTAACATTCACTATTTGCATTATTATTATTATGATTATCTTTTTGAGATAATATGCTGTTTCAATATGTAGTTCAGGTTGGCCTTGAACTTGATTTGTAACCCAGGAGGGCCTCAAACTTTGAGCAGTCCTCCTGCCTCAGCCTCCCGAGTCCTGGGATTATAGGCGTGTGCTGCCACAACAAGCTCTGTTTTTATTTTCTTGGTTCTAAACACCTATAGCCTGTGTTGCTGCCTCTCTACCTTCCACCTCATCACTGTCACATGAGCCATGGACACTCACTTGGCTTACTATATACAAGGCATTTGCAATCACAAAAATCTCAGTTATCTAAACCTCAGAATGCTATCATGAGGCAGGTACTAAGATTCTCTTTACATCACATGGAAGCTGGAGAGGCAGTGACTTGTCTGAGGTCGTGAAGACCCATGATGGCAGAAGGGGCCACTACTTGGCTGCAGAGCCTTCATTCCTAACTGGTGGACACTCCTGCCTCCTCGAGTCCACCCAACTCTGCTGGCCTCCTCCGCAGGTGTTCAAGCCCACCAGGCACCCATTGCCCACCTGCCTTCTCCACTCTCCTCTTTGCTACACCCCAACCTCCCCTTGAAGGACTCGCTCCCAGCAGGCATCCTCCCATGTGCTCTAGCCTCTGAAGGTTCCATGTCTTCCTCTTGTCCGGGGCCAGAGAGGGCAACTGCGTCTGTGCTGTCACACTATCATGCTTGCCTGATAGCTCCCAGCTGTGGGAGGGCAGCACCCTCCCCTCTAGCCGCGTCTGGCTCTCCATCTGGCGTCTGGTGGCTGATAGGAGTCGGAAGCCATGTGACACCTGGGAGATTCTTGGCAGCTTCTTTGCTCCCTGTCCTTTCTGTATATCCTTTTAGAGCTCTGCTGGAGACTTGCTGCCTGGGACTCACACCCGCCAGCCCCGGGCACCAACGAAGGCACAGGGAAGACACAGAAGTCAGAGCTTTAGGTTCTGCCTCTGTGTGGCAAGTGTGGTGCAGAAGCCCTGCTTGCCATCCATCTGTGGGTCAGTTTTGGGATAAGAAGAAAGCTCCTCAGCTCCTGAAATGCTTGGCTGCTGTCCCTGCCTGCTCGTCTACAGACAAAGGGAGAGCAGCAGCTGAGGGGTGAGGACACTAACCGCAGGGCTGGGGCTCAGCCAGGAGAGCACCGCCGGAAACGCCCTGGCCCCGGGATGCAATCGGCATCATCTAAGGGCTAAGGCTGCACCAAAGCGGCCGGCGCTTCTCTCTGTCCTCCATCAGGGAGGTGCCAGGATGTCACCCTGTGTCTGTGGCCCTAAAAACTTGATCTGAAGTCACGGTCAAGACTATCCAAACCTAAAAAGTAGAAATTCAGATTTTAAAGAAAGCCCACAAAGAAATAGTAAGAAACTTTATTAAATAGGCAATTTTTTGTGGTTTTTTTTTTTGGTGGAACCAGGGATTGAACTCAGGTTCCTGCACTTGCCAGCGTAGCGCATATTCCACTGTGCCATCTTCCCGGCCCAAAATAGGCATATTTTCAAAGAAAGCTGAAAAGAAATCAGCACCTAGGAAACACCATGCCTTTCTCGCATGCCTCTGCAGACTTCAGAGCAGCCCCCTCTGCGTGCTCCCCCCACGTGATCTGCGGCGAGGCCGGGTGCCTGAGCAGAGTGAGGTCTCACCACTGTGCCCCGCGGAGGTCCTCCTGAGGACCTCCTCTCCTGGTATCTGACTTCTCAGCCGTCCATTCTAGTCAGAGAAGAAATTTTACAGATGCGCAAGAGCTACCATCCCTTTGTTTCCATATAGTTTCATGTTCCCTATGTACAAAAATCCTTACTTTCAGGAGAAAAAAAGGAACATGAAGAAATGAAAATGCCTGTTTAGGACAGCAGAGATTGAAGATGCCCTCCGGCATCAGCACCTTGGTCCTAAGTCCCACACTGTCGCTGCCGGGGGACAACAGGACATAGTTCTCTGCTAACTGCACGGAGGACTCATAATCCATTACCAGGCTTTCTAGCAAACAGGGTCCTTGTAGGACCTACTTGTCCGCAGAGCCTGGGCTGGTATCCTCAGCGCGCAGCTCAAGGTCCGGGAGCGGACCATGGCAGCCACTCAGCAGGGTGCGCCTGGCTCTGACAAGCAGAATGAGAGGGCAGGGTGGGATAACACCAGAGCGTAAGATGGTGTGCAAAATTATGTGTGTGTGCGCATGTGTGTGCCTCTGTATGACGCCTGCCGTGTCTCAATGTAAAATACCTTTTTTTTTTTTTTGTAGTACTGTGCATTAAACTTGGGACCTTGTGCTTGCTAGACAGGTGCTTATGTCACTGAGCTGCATCCCTGACCCCTAAAATACCATTCTTATACTGTGAAAAATGAAAACCTTTTTGGCCGTCAGCATCTCAGCTTATAGAACTTCTTTCTAATGGCACCAGTCTTTCGGGCAGAAACGGACTTCCAAACAGTTGTATCCAGCATTTCAGTATGGGCTGTCTACAGGCTGAGAGAGAAGGGCGGTCTTGGATGAGGAGGTGTGGCCAAGGAGCTCGGCCAGTGCTGTCCTCAGCCCCCACCCCACCTGAAAGCTGCAGCTGGCTGGGCAGGTGAGCTCCGGCCGATCTGACTTCAGCGGCTTCCACAGGGCATGCAAAGCAGGGAGCTGATGATCCCAGATGTGGTGGTGATAGATGCACGTAGTGTATGGAACCAGTTATCACTGGTTTGGTATCCCGAGAGACCCTGGTCATGCTGGGTGTGAACATTCTCAATCATCTCTGTCTTCTAAGTTGTGAATCAGTTTTGGGGAATGGACATGGTCACCCAGAGTTGTTCTGCTGACTTAAGAGGACCCTGCAGAGTACTGGCCCTGTGTCCTATCTGTCATTGGGCTGCTGAGCAGTTTTCAATCTTGGATGAGGGATGGCCAGTGCTGATGAGAGCTGTAGCTGCCCAGTGGCAGAGGACCTGGACCCCCAGACGAGGAGGCTCAGGCTGGTCCTCTGCTCCCAGGGAAGTTCAATGGTGAGGTGCCCTGTGTCCAGCACCTAGCGCAGTGCCCGTTCTGAGCAGGCCTATGGCTTATCTTTGTGGGAGACCCTGGCACAGCTTTTGGGCTGAGAAAGGCTGGTAGGTGATTATGTGGCATACAGGTGCTTGTATGCAATACATATTAACTATGCTTATTTAACAGTACTGCAGTTCTGCAGTTTATATATGATTAAAGCAAAGGAACTATGTTGATGATATTAGGAATCCCACTCTGCCAAGGCACACACCACACCCTCAGCCATTTCCTCCCAGAAAACCTGGTTAGCACAACTGCAAAAATCAAACCAAAATGTTCATCAGCCACAAGGGAGCTGTGAGAATAAGAATCTGGCTAAGGGCCGGTGAGATAGTTCAATAGTCTAAAGCACCTGCTTAGGCAAGTGTGCAGGGACCACGGTTAGATCCCTGGCACCACATGCTGTGCCAGCCCTGCTCAGGGTGGGCTGAGCCAGCCACACACACAAAAAGAATCTTGCTAAGTGCTCAGGGGTGGATGGGCTCCACCCCTTGCATGAAAAAACGTGGGGGAAGGCCGGGGTGAAAAAACAAACAGCAAAGAAATAATCTGGCTAGAACTATTTATCTAAAGTGAATGGAATAAAATAATATACTTTACAATTCTAATATAGTAGATTAGGGAGTTTTCAATATGATACTGCCCATTGTATTGTCATGAATTCATTCCTAGTATTGGAGACCTGGGGATGAACGAGACAGACCGCGTATTCAACGAGGAGGTGTGTAGTGTGGGAGCCCAACACTCTTCGGGTTAGTGATGGCACTGAGGAGGTGTGCGAGGTGGGCTGGCTCGGGCAGCAGGGCAGTGCGCACCTTGCATGAACGAAGAAGGAGCCCAATGCAGCAAGCAGAGCACACGCGGCCTGTGTCAAGTTCTCTGTCTGCTCAGCAGTCTCACACACTTGCCAGGGGGCAAGTTACTGGCACGGTGTTTCCTTTCCTGGTCCTGGGAGAAACTGGGCTATGACACAGAGGGCACACCTACATACAGACAGGGAGGGTAGTCTTATGCCAAAGGAAAGCTCAGTCTGGAAACAGGGCTGGGAAGGGGACAATGATGGATACCAAGAAAGCATCGCAGTGGCCCAAGATGAGAAGTCATTAGGCTCTGCCAGCAAACCCAGCTTCTACTACATCAGAGTAATTGTCTCCTCCTAGACGCAGCATGTGACATGAAAATGCGCTCAGCAGAAAATAAGCTGCTTCTCTAGGGAATAACATCGGGAGCACTGAAAGTTCACATGGATCTTAAGAGAACACCCGATAAAAGCCTACTTCAACGCTTGTTCCCATGAAACTACAGCCTGTGCCACATGAAAAATGAGTTTTATGAGAGTACTTCTGATTTTTAAGAAGGTTGTTTGGCTTCATAGGAAGCAGCAGTGTCATTTTTACATACCGCACAGAGCAGGCAGGCTCCATAATCATTGGCTGCCTTTAAATCTGGTCAGACATTGTGTGGGTGACAAATTGATAAAAAGTGATTGGGCAAAACTGCAATGCCAAGAATTTCTCACTCAGAGATGCAGTTAGCCTGTTCCATAAACAAGCCCGACTACACTCTAGGCCTGACGTCTGGCCGAACAGGGACCCCATGCTGCCCACAAGCCTCATGGCTTCCTCACCATGGGGCGTGGCAGGCTTCTTTGCACAGTGTCCGGGGACCCTGGTGGCACTTTTGCTTGCTTTTCAGTTCTTTGGTTTATCTTCCAAGGCCATAAGAAGGCACAGTGGGGCTGGCAGCCTGGCTGTTCAGTGTTGGCTCCTTTGAGGATGTGCTTGGTAGCTGGGGCAATGCCTTCATTTCTCTGTGCCACTTTCGTCTCTTGCTGTGGGCCCCACAGCCAGCTGCTCGGATCATGGCCTTGCCGCAGTTAGCTCTACATAATGGCTTGTTCCCTGGAAAGCAGACTGGGTGGTTTCCCAATTGAAGGTTCAAGCAGGATCACGGACGCTACCTGAAGGCATTTTCAAGATTTGAGGCCCTATCGTCCTGGGGGCTCAGCACAGCTGACCAGCTCTCTGCTCACTGTCAAGGGTGTTGTTTCCCCCATTCCTCTCACTGCTGCTGACTTTCTGCTCATGCACCTCTGATGTCAAGAGTCCTTGCTCCGTGTGGCCGGGGACCTGCGGATGTCCCTACCTAAGGCTTGTGCTGCCTGTGCTTTGCCTAAGCCAGAACCTGACCTAAGCCTGCTATGCGGCATGGCCTCCAGACCGTACATGCTGCCATAATCCAGTGCACAGGGTTTCTTACCACTCATTCCAGACAGACTATGAGCTGCCCCTACCCCTGCTGTGGTATATTCTGTGACAAAAGTATGATGTCCCCTAATCTTAGAGGACTAGATTTTTTTTCCTCCACAGGCCTGGTCACTTGAAAAATGGCTCTGAGATTTCCCTGTCACTGTGTTGCTACTGGATGACAGCACAGGCCCTGATCTCAGGGTGCCAATGCTTAAAGATGTCTTTGGTGCAGGACATTTCAGACACCCATCAAGTTACTAAGCCTGGAAAATGAAAAGCACAGCAGTGGCTGTGAGGACAGAGTGACACAAGGAAGCCTGCCTGGCAAAGGAGAGGCTTGGTGTCCACTGAAACTGACAGGCACACCCTCCTCCAGGAATGTGTCTTCAGAACAGAGGTGGCTGGCCAGATAGCTCAACGGACTAAAGCACCTTAGGCAGATGTAGCAGCCAGAGTTTGATCCTTGGCATGCTGTTCTGGCCCCACCCCTGGGGTATGCTGAGACAGTGATTGAGACTGGGTGTGGTGGCACTTGCCTGTAATCCCAGGGCTTGAGAGGCTGAAAATAGTATGCTACCTACACGTCCAATCTGTGTAGTGAGACCCTGTACTAAATACATTAAGAAAAGAAAACATCTTGCCAAATAGAGGATGCCGTATAAATGCTACATAGTGACAAGCAAGAAGTTTCTCATTTTTTATAGCAAGGCTAAATGTTTGTTATCAGACATCTATCAGTTTGTTATCTGACAAGAGGAAGAGAGACGGCCTAATAAACAACACCAATCAATGCCCAAGCAAGTGAAAATAAAAAAGAGGGAAAGCCTCTCCCATGGATATATGACGGCTAATATCCTTGGAAGCAGGACTTCAGACTCAGGTGCTTCAGCTCTGTTCTGTCTGAGCTGCCTGAGCATAGCTGGGATGAATTTTCATCATAATGGACAAGGAAAGGCTGGTACTGAGACTAGTCAGCTGGTCTCAAGGGTATCTATCCACTTGAAGGTGGCAACATCCGTGGTATCCATCAGCTCTGCTCTCCTCCCTCTCCCTGCACAGAACCTTCTATTTGGCTCACATCCCTCTGTGGTAATCCGGTGAGAGACCAAGCAGCTGCTCTGGGCGGGTTTGGACAGTCACATCTAGTAATGAGCATGGCAGGAATATACCCCACCTTCCTCTCCAACTGGTGACATGGTAGGAAGGAGGCTTTGCTAATGAAGAACAAATACAGAAACAAAAGCAACAAAAGACACTATCTCGCTGTACTTCCGTCACTACCCTCTTTCCTTCAAGTAGGGCTGTGTGTGTGTCATACTGAGAACAGAACCCAGGGGCTTTGGCATGCTAAGCCAACACTCTACCCCAAGCTATGTCCCCAGCCATACTGACTGGCTGATTACCTGAGACAAAGTCTCATTAAACTGCTCTGGCTGGCCTTGAGCTTGCTAACCTCCTGTATTAGGCTCCCAAGCAGCTGGGATCACAGGCATGTGCCACCATGCCTGGTAAGAAATAGTGCTTCTGTCAAGATCTGACTCCACACAAAAGGAAGAATTTGTTTTGAATTTTGGTCTTGTTCTACACACTCCACTACTGGCCCCACCTCCCTAGGCACATATTAAAAGGTCTTCCAGCGTGCTTTTTCCAGCAGTGACACTTCACAGGCTGTGTCTTCACAGATCAGTCCCTCCCTCCAGTCCAGGGCTGGTGCATCTCTCTGCCCCTGCTCTTCTGCTCTGGTCCTTCTCCATGTCTTTTAGGTGGGTTTTAAGTGCCAAGAGGAGGGGGCTTCTGTTTTACACTTTTCTCCTACTGCAATCCTGAGAGCACTAACAAGTTAACACCTTCTGGTGGGTTAAAATGCCTATGCTTGAATGTATGTTGCCATCACAAGGTCTCAGAAAGGTGACATTCTGAGGCTGGGAAAGACCTCAGGTGTACTGGGCCAGTGTCCCCACATAGAGGACAAAAGGTGGTCTGTCCGGTCACACACTAACAAATGTCTAGGCAGGGTGGAAGTGCAGCATCAGGTTGCTGGTGTCCCTCTAGCATCCTATAGTGGTTTCCCAGGCCAAATAAATGAGAAATCAGCACTAGAGAGCAAGGTAACCGAATCCACCCCATGTCACACAGGCTGCTGTGAGCTGTTTGAATTCCTTGTTGTCAGATAGCTCAGGTGGTCTAAGTGCTTGCCTAGCAAGTGCAAGGACCTGGGTTTGATCCCCGGTAACACATGCTATGTTGGCCCCAGCACCTCGGCATGCAATGATGGCCACTAAAACCTGGCACAGTGACACATGCTTGTAATGCCAGGGCTGGGGAGGCTGAGACAGGAGGAATACTATGAGTCTGAGGTGCACAGTGAGACCCTGTACCACATAAGTAAATAAATAAAATATTAAAAACACAGTCCTTGTTCTCAGGTGCTAGTTCAGTGATGACCTCCAGACCTCTAGGACTGTCTGTGCAGATCACTGCATACCTACTCTTCTGAGTGTGAGGTTCAAACACATGGACTCTCTCTTTAGGAAACCTTGAATAGCACACAACTGTAGGACTCTCAAAGAATCATTGGTTGTCTCAAAAAAAGAAAGGAATGCTCTCTGCAAGAGGAGAAGTAGCCAAAGACTCAGCTGGCTGGGGGCTCAGATCCTGCATTACCTGGGGGGACAAAGGGCTGCCTCTGCTTCCCTAAGCTCAACCTGCATGGCTCTGGGCCAGGAGTACCTTGAAAAATGAGCCTTCTCAATTTAGTGCTGATCACAAATCGGACTCCAAAGCACAGGAGGAGGGCAGCTCAGAAATGGCAGAGTAGATAGTGGTGCTTCCTAGGTGGCTCTGGCCAAACCCTCAGCCACAGTTTGCACACACAGATGCAGCCAAGCAAATGCATGAACAGGAGGATTAAACTCTTCTTGTGAACTGTCATTCTGCTGTGTGAGTGTGAGCTGTGTCCTGCGGGAAGTGTGGAAAGGTGAGAATCCCCAGTTCTCAGTGCTTATCTACTGAGTACAGAAACCTGAGCTGTCCTCCTCCTGTGCTTTGGAGTTTGATTTGTGAAGTCAAGAAAGTCAAAACCCAAAAATAAATTACATGATGGTTTCAATCTTTTTGGTATGGATTCTAGAATTAAACTGTGTAGTCTAGTGGGTAGCACTTCTCCTGCTTTAGCCAACTAGAACCATTTACCCATCCATCCACCCACCCACCCATCGTAGGTGCTTAGCAGGCCTCCCCCAGGGGCAAGAGCAGCTGAAAGACTTCAGAGGCACTAACAGAAATGGTTACAAGGCCACTGCCAATGAGGCTTTATGGCCACAGAGCGCTCGTAGTCTCTGGGAGTTACTGGGCATTCTCACAAAAACTCCTTCCTCTGCAAAGTCTTGTTTTCTATAGAAAAGGCCTTTCAATAATGAACAGCTGTCTGTTCCACACGACACAGGAAAAACATGATAAACCAAGTCACACAGGCTTGGCTGTAAACATACTATTACCCATGATTTCTACAACTCCGTATAAACAAAAAACAAGCTATTAACCACTTGCAGAATTTAAAAAAATGCATTAGGTTTCCTGCAATTAAGCAGCAATGTTTTATAGTGCAATTTTATTTATAACTGAATAAAATAAATAAATAAATATATAAAATGGTGAACAGACCCCTCCCGCCAAACGCTTTCTCTGCAAATTAACTTTGCAGTCATAAAACCTATGCCAGCTGGAATCTTTCCCTGTGCTCTGTGGCACGGGCAGCCAGCGCAGGTATAGGGCTGAGAAAAAACAAAGTAAGGCATTTTCCACCTTTGGCCAGGGGATGTTAATTGAACTTTGGCAAATGTTTAAAGATTTCTCTCTCCATGTTTGAGAAAGAATTAAAAACAGTTGAGCTAGGGAAAATGAACATCTGTTACTGACTTACACTCACAACCACAATGAAAAACATTCATAATTAAAGCACTTTGCTTCCCTGCTAGTTAGATCTGCAATCTTAGGTTAAAAATATAAATGTGGAGGCTCTGTATTGTCTTAGGGGCTTTCTTCTTCTGCTTGTAAAAAAGGTCATTTATCCTGGGTTGCATTTCTCCCTGCTGGCATAACAATATCAGGAAACAGATTTGTGTAAAAAGATAGGAGATGACAACAGAAAGTACCTACGCAATTGAGCCCTGTTTTATGAAGCTATGAAACAGTAGTCAAGAAGTGCTTTATATTTGGGAGTTAAATACACTTTACAGCTGTGTAAAAAGCCAGAGCCATTTTGGGCCAAACATAAACATTCCAACGTCTGCAAGGTTTACTTCTGTCGAGCGCCGAGCAGGCAGGTTTCTGTCCACAGGGAAGGATTTGTGTGTCCTGTGTAACAGCACCGAAAAGCCTTCCACAAGTCATTTCCCGTCTGACAGGCATAAGCTTTATCAAGAAAGTCAAATCTGTTTCCTATAAGGTCTTCACCCTGGCTATGCAAGCAATCTGCTAACTGATATACCAGGCCCTGGGCTCTTTGTCCTCTACCTCAACCTCCTTCCGGCTGCTAATGGTTGTGGTCCCTAATGTGGCTTTTCTCTGCTTGCCTTAGCTACTGCTTGCATTAAAAATGGCTCCTTCTTCTATTCTACTAAACACAGTCTGGTGTGTAAGGGTCTTTTTGTGTGTGCGTGTGTGCAGTGTCTCACTAATGCAGCTCGAACTCGTAGTGATCCTTCTGTTTCCAGCATCCCCAGCACTGGGATCATAGGGCTGGGCTCAGTCACTGGCTCAGCATGCCCAAGGGCTGGGCCAGTGTGGCATGTGGTGCCAGGCATCCATCCCCAGCCCCTGCACTTGCCTAAGCAGGCGCTTAGTCACTGAGCTATCTTGCCGGCCACTTGCATGATTCTGTATCTGTGTGCATGCTTTAAAGATCAACACGCTAACCCTCTGCTACGTACACTCTCACGACTCCCCAACTATCTTTGCATTATCTGGTGGGCTTTTATGGCTACTTTTGCCTTCCTTGTACTCATCCATGAAAATTTCTTTCAAATGCTACTGCTTCCAGGTAATGGCCAGCTGAATTGCCGCCACGCAGATGTGACTGCTTCCTTTGCCTAGGATATCACCAATGCTTAGGCCTGCTCTTGCACTGTTTTTTACATACACTTCTCCTTTGTAATCACACTCCCACCTGCCAGAAGGCAAAGATTCATTTCTCATCTCTGCACTGCAACGCTCTGTCCTGAATCTTGCAGTGACAGTCACTGGACCTAGCTGCTCCACTTTGTAGAGTTTGTATAACATTTCTGACTCTTGCCTGACATGTTGCTGCCAAGACAGAGACAGTTTGATGAAATTATTATGAAGACTAAAAACAATCATAGTGACTTCCTTCAGAAGATTGTATTTGGTCAAACAGATCTGTCAGGTGTGGGCTCTAACTAGAATGACCATCTTAATTAGTCCCTCTGGGTCAAGCCAAGAAGGAATTAATTGGTCACTCACTAAAATCACTTCAGAGAAATCTCGAGCTTCGGCATAAATGAGCTCATCTGTAGCCAGCACAGGGCCTTGCTACTAAAGGTCCAAGGCTACTGCCCTTGAGGTGGGTCTGCCTTGGAAGGCGCCCATGATTTCAGCCGGCACTGGCCTTGTTCCCACACCACAGAATCCGCTGGGGTGGAGGAGCAGAGCCTGGGAAACTCTCCAGGGACTGGTGGGCAGTGGACAGAAAACTGTTATATCCTTAGCAGAACACGAGGCTTTTCCTGAGGTTTGGAAAAGAAGCCTGGCCAATTTTCTTTCAAAGTGCTGTTGGTTCAGTGCACCACTCCCCTCCCTTGCCACCTCCCTGGGAACAAAACTCAGAAGTGCCAAGGGTACTGCGATGTTTTTCCTGGCCTAAATATGAGTGGGAAGTGCCATAAATCTCTTTAAAAAGTCCATACTCATGGGATTTCCAGAACCAATCCACCAAGTGATGGAGAGCTGATCATTCAGATAGACATCTGAGCCTTAGGTCCTGATGAAAACCACTGATTTACGAGAACAGTCCTGTCACTTATGAGATTGCTCTTCTTTCAAGGTTCCCACCTGCAGGGAAGGCCTGCCTGCTCGGGCCTGGGGCAGCCCCCACTATCTTTCACTTTACTTTTGACTGACTTATTATTGGGGAACATGGTTGGGGGCTCTCTGGGCAATCATAAATGGGCGGGATCACAAGGGGAGATACCGGCTTTGTACCTGGGCAGGAACACTGTCAACTAATGTTCAGGTTATCAAGATTGGCCCCAGCAACCGGAGACAGAGCAGTGGCTAGCAAACACCACCCATCACTGCTTAGCTGACACCCGGGTGCTGTATGAAGCTCCAGCTCTCACGCTCTACTTTTGGGCTTCAGCTGCTAGATCTTGCAGGAGAGGTGGGGTCCTAGGAAACCACATTTTTCAGATGATTCCAGGTCACTGGGAATAGTTTGGGAACAATTATTATTATTTTTTTTATTGTTTTTGTCGAACCAGGGTTTGAACTCAGGCCCTTTTGCTTGCCAGGGAAGCACTTATTCCACTGAGCCATCTTTCCAGCCCCAATAGTTTGGGAACTAATGAACTAGTAAACCATGGCCTAAGAGGTCCATGATTCAAAGTCATGTCTTGATTCTAACAATCATTGGTTGTGGACTTCCCCTGGGACCTGCCCACCATGCTCAGTCATGGGCAGGACCATCCATCAAAGAGCCTGGGAGTCTCTCTTCTGTCCTGCCTCACTCAGTTCCTGTAACCTCTACACACACCTCCTTTTAGTCTACCACCTCTCCACTGCATGGCTCTGGTTTCTCTCTGCTCTGGACTCTGGCAACAGATCCCTCCTTCAGCCATTCAAATCACTCTGCCCCAACATTCATCCCTCATTCAGAATAATCTTTTAATAAGGTAAAGTAAATCCCAAGACATTCCCTTGTTTAAACTGTCCAATAGCTTTCCATCACTTAGAAAACATGCCAACTCTTATCACTTGGACATTTTCTTTTACTAGCCAACCTTGGACACCTCTCCTTTTTCATTGACATTATGCTCATTCATGTATTTATTTATTTTTTTAAATTCATTCTTAAAACTCTGCTTAAAACATTCCTAAAACTTGTTGCCTCCAAGAAGCCTACTATGATCCTTAATCTGAATCTAGGCTAAGTGTCGCTTCCTTCTTCATTCCACTGAGCCAGTCTCCACAGGAAAACTCATCATTAGCATGAATTTCTCTAGCTGTCATTCCCACAAATCTTGGGCCTACTGGGGTTATGTCTTTGTCTCTGTCTGTTACACTGGACCCAGAGTGTCTCAAACATCTGCATGGTCTATTAACAAGAAACCTCTCCCGTTAAAACTGGAAGATCAGTAACACTAGGGAGGCAGGAGGAGCTGAGTGTCATGGAAGGACACATAAATGATCACATGCCTAGTTTTGTTTTTAGGTCCTTCTAAGTTCTGAGAAGCACCAGAAGTATGCTCTGGATCAGGGCAGGCTGGGTAAGGCCCAGGCACCGACCTCTCCGGCGGTGTGATGCAGTAAGCAAGTGAGCCTTCTATCTTCTGTTCTGTTATATGGAAGGCAGCTATGCTCACCATTATACCACCAACGCAGGCTGTTCTGTTAAACGGACAGCACGTCCAGCCTCACCACCAGCTTCGCTATGCTCCTCCTTGTCCACATGACGACAGGAAAGGGAACAAGAGCAGAGTGGGAAATCTGTGTCCATGGCTTTGATTCAGAGGACCTAGCTTGGCCTAAGAAATGGAAGTAACAACCATTCACTGTTGAATATTTTCTACACACAGCATTTCAGTTTTCTCAGCAACTTCTGACCTGAAAACCACAGCATGCAAAATGCTGCCCCTGCTGTTATTCATATTCTTCCAGAGCAGCAGAAGGGCAGGAGGGTCTGAGGGTTTGCCCTTAGTCTGTTCTAGGAAGATGCTTTTGCTTCCTGGGTTTCAACTCTTGACTTGTTTTCCTTCTTAGGTCATCTTGGTTTTTAGTCAGGACTTCTCACTGGGCTCTGGCAGGGCCTCTGGCACTGGGATCTGTCCCTTCTCTTTTGATCAAAGCACTTGAGCAGACCCTAAGAGCCACTGCTCCCTTTCGCCTCTTCTCCCCATGCAGTAAACGGGGCCAGTTTCCAGGCCTAAGAACACTGCTGCCACCACAACTGCAAGGGTTATCCTCAGAACTTAAGAGTAGAAAGAACACAGATCACATGTCTGAATCCTTTTCATCTCTTTCTAGGTAAGTTTTGCCAGCCTAGTTTCTGAAAATGTCAAGTTTTAAACTGCTTTTATCTCACTAATTAATAATTAGCCATGCAGAGGAAGGAAGGAAAAGGCAGGGTTTGGATCTTTCTCAAAAGTTAACTGCAAAAGGAAGCCAGCAGTATAAATGAAACAAATTTGCATATACTGTAGCTTAAAATATATTCGAAACAACAGAGTAGATAATTTGGGCAATTTTTTAGACTTTTCCCTATCCTATTATCCCTCTCCTATTTTGCACCCTCATAGTGATATTTGAACCTGTGTGTTTGACTTACTTTACTTAATGTTATGTTCTCAAATTGTCTCCACTTACCTATAAATATCTCAGGTTTCTTTATGGCAGAGCAGTGCTCCACTGTGTATATACGGCACACTGTCTTTATCTATTCATCTGTTGATGGACATATGCACTGCTTCTCAGATCTAGCTATTACAAACTGCTGCTACCCACATAGGTGTGCCTGGGTCCCTATGTCCCTGTACTGTGAGGACTTTAACTCTTATGAGAAGATACCTAGGCTGGTGCGATATCTTAGGGGACTAAGCAGGTGCTTAGGCCAGGGCAGGGACTGTGGCTCGGTTCCCAGCACCACGTGGAGCCCCTGCCCCCGGGCGGATTGAGCCAGTGACTAAATCTGGGCATGGTGGCGCATGCCTGTTATCCCAGTGCTGGGGAGGCTGAAAGCAGGAGGATCACTACATAGAGCAGAGTGAGACCCTGCAACAACCAAATACATTTAAAAAAAAAAAAGGAAGATACCTAGAAGGGGCATAGCTGGGCCAAATGGAGTTTCTATTTTTGGTTTTTGGAAAACTCTCCACACTGATTTCCACAGTGGTTGTACTAGTTTACATTCCCACTAACAAGTTTGTTTTTGTTCAGTGAAAACAAAGTTTTGTCTTTTTATTTCTTCTTTGTAAGAAAGTTTTCTTCATCTATGACTTGTACTCTAACATTCTGGCCATTTTTGAAAGACTTTGATACACAGTATATTCATATTGTTTGCTCAATATTTTGTTATGAGATTCTATTTTTTAATAGAAGAGCTTCTTTAAAATTTTATTTTATTGAGAGACAAATATCAATGAGAGTTTCAAAGCTGATTAATAGGACAATTTCAATAATTAATACCTTTTACATAGTTGTCTTCTTAGTGGTTATCCATAGTACAAGAAGCAGACAGGATATCCTGTCCAAACACTATTAGCACAAATCTTTCTTCTCACAGAATTACATGAAAAATAGCTGCATATTTATCCTAACTATGCTGTAGAAGAGAGCTTTTTATAGTTTATTTTTAAATATCTAGTTGTATGACACTAAAATTAAAAAAAAAAAATTAATCCCAGAGAGGAGACTAGACTTAGAATGGAAGGAGATGGTAATGCTGTTTAGATTTAAGTAAAGCAGAAACCATGAGCCAGTGTCTCTCTTTGGGTGATGGAGTCCAGCAGGCATCTTCATCCCTCTTCCAGAGAAGTCTGTCCTCCAGCGCAGCTGGGAGGCACCCACAATGTATGCTCTATACTTAGAAGCCCTGAGAGGCAGGACAGAGTTGTTCTGTTGCTGCTTTGTAGCCTGGAAATCCTAGCTAGCGATGACTTTATGGGTTTCTACGGTCTAGACAAGAGAGTTACTCTGTGGTGAAACTGTTCCTTGGGGAGGTCACTGTGAAAATTCCCGTACAGTTAATAACCCTATAGAAGGGCGGGCTGCTACCCAGGGTGCTCGACTGGCAAAGTATTGGCCATGGAGCAAGCTGCTCACCAGCTACACTGTGCGCTGGAAAGGACAGGAAAGGGAGCAAGAGTATGAGTGGGAGATCTGTGTCCTGGCTCTGCTTGAGGGCCTGGCTTCCTCTAGGAAACAGGGAAACAGCAACCATTTCTCTCCTGAGTGCTTTCTACATAACTTTTCAGCTTTCTCTCAGCTTCTGATCTTCATAAGTGAGCACATGAGGATACCACGGTGTGAATGGGACAAGGTGCAAAATACCCTTTCAAATGTCAGCGAGCCACAGTGCAAAATCCCAGAGGGGCTACAACTACAGTATTTTCACCTTAGGTTTTATGGTGCCAACAGAGGTAGGTGGCTGTGATTCTTTAGTACTTGAAGAATAGTTTCCTAACCCAGGCTTCACCCAAGAGAAAACACTTGCCTGGAAAGCCTGCTCAGCTGACAGACAGCCTCTGTGAAGGGCAGTTGAAGTTCCAATCCAGTGACAGAACAACTTCATAGAGGTCACTGTCTCAAGAAGCTATGAGAGGGGCTGGGGATTTGGCACAGTGGTAGTATGCTTGCCTAGCAAGCTGGAAGCCCTGGGTTTGGTCCGCAAGACCAAAAACAAAAAATAAACCTCACCTAAAAAACAATTCAACCAAAAAAAAAAAAATACAGGGAAAAAGAAAGAAAGAAAGAAAGATAAAAGGAAGCTGAGAGAGACATGGCAGGCTCCATATGGCAACTTCGTCACCAGAGTTGCTCCAGCACTGCTCCGCTGTCATCCCACACAGACAGTGTCCTTTTCCCACTCACACCCTGTGTGTTGGGAGAGGGTCTCTGTTTTCTCATCAAGATCACTGGGGTGTGGGACATTTTATCACATCTATTCTCCACCCTGATGGCCTTGGATGGTCTTTCCTGCCCACCTTGAAATAACTGAAGAAGCAAATAAGGAATTTCTACCTGAAAAGGCATTTAGAAAACACATTTCTACCTCTTTTCCTTTAAAGCTCTAGTAAGGTCTGGCATTTATTCTGGGAATGGTTGGTCTATGTGTGTCCCATGGCCCACAGGCCTAGAAGGAACTGTGTGACTGTGGTACGAGGGCATCTCATAATCAATCAACACGAATGAAAACCGCACTCAGTGTTTTGTAATGGCTGGAGTATGACAGGAGTAGGAAGCTTAGAGATTTGATCCAATTTAACCACATGCTACCAGGCTTGACACTATAGTTGTATGAAGAGAGCTCAGACCACTCACTAGCTTTCATATTTTTTGACCATGACCCAGAGAAAATACATGTTTTAGCACAATTCATAAAACATCCACAGTCATACACTCTAGAAACAAAATTTCCCAAGTCAGTTCTTACCCTTATTAAGAGTTTAAGCACTGGATTTTCTATTCCTTTCTTTCTTTTCTTGCAGTACCAGGAATTGAACTCAGGACCCTGAGCTTGCCAGGCAGGTGCTTATTCTACTGATCTATCTCCCTGGCCCAAAATGGAATTTTTCTTTTTATTTTTTGCGGTACTGGGAATTGAACTCAGGAGCTAGGCAGGTGCTTATTCTACTGAGCTATCTCTCTGGCATGTTTCTTTCTCTCCTTAAAAACCATGGTCATAACCAGAGATAGAAACTTGGTAGTGGCCGATACAGTGTCAACTTGGCTAGATTGCCGGCAGTTCCGTGTGTGTGTGGGGCAGCTCTAGGGAGTGGAGGGCCCAGCTCAGAGTGACTCAGCAGTTCAGGGTATATAAAGGGGCTGGGGAAGGCTTCTGCATGCCGCCTCCTTGGAGGAGCTTGATTCATGCAGCTGTGCCACTTTAGAGGAGCTCAGATCTCAGCAGTCACCACCACTTCCTGGGAGGAGCTCCGGTCTCTGCAGCTGGCATGGAAGGAAGGAAGAAAAGAGAGGCTTGGCAGATGCCACAGCTGCTGCTGCTCCTCTGCTCTTTGCCGCCGTCTGCCTTGGAGTCAGCGGAGTATGGACTGAAGCCTCCAGCAACTGTGAGCTAAACAAACCTTTCTTTTCTTAATTTTGGGTGTCAGTACTTTGTTCCAACAGCAAGTAAATAATAACTGAGACAAACTTCAATTTGAAAACAGCAACCAGGAGGACCTCTAAATAGACTTCTGGTTGTATAATTTCTATCTGTAAAGAGTTGATGCTATTTATTACATACTGTTTTTTCTTCTCCCCACCCCCTGAAGGAATTTGGGGCAATAATGGACTTTGTACATTGAAAGATTTTAAGGGGAACACCTATAACAAAAGCCATGGCAACACATGCCCGTCTCCTCAGCTTCTCATTGCTGGGAATGTCACTCTCTGGTCTCGCAGGCCACCACTACAGCAGAGGAGCAGCCCCTCCATCCACGCTACTAGAACCCTGTACAACAGGGTTGGTTAGGGAACATGATCTAAAATGGTTTGAAGCTTCCTCATTCTTAAGAAATTATTATTTTTTTATTACCAGTCTTTGTTAGTCCTCCACTCTTTTGGATATTCTGAAAAATTTTGTAATGAATGCAATAGAAGACCATGAAGGACAGTACGTCCAGCAGACCAGCTTCTTTGACACTAAGTTGAAGACAACCAGAGTAACTGTCAGACAAACATTTCTAGAACCCAGAAGTCAGTGATTCTTTAAAGTCCACAGCATGTGCAGTAAAATATGCACTATTTCCTTTATAACCACGATAATTTCACAGTGATCTTGATCTCGTAAACCACGCCAGCAGTAAGTGCATCTAGGAGCACCCAACTTGCCCTAGGTATGGTCACCATTTTCCCACCTTATCAGATATTATCTCCTGAGAGATTCCAACAGACCATGCTACCTGTTGTTCTTACTTCACAACATCAAGGGCCTGGCTGGGTCCAGGAGGGAGCCAAGCAAACCGGCCCACATGAGAATTAAACTCATGACCTCAGACGTATTATCAAAACTGCACTCTGGTCACCTGAGCTAACTCTGAGTCACAGAGCTCCAGCTAGCAAGCGCTGTGAACAGGGAAATATGACTTATTACCAGACTGCAGCGAACTGATGTGCAGAGCTGACTCTGGTTAGTATCATCCTCTGTAAATGAGAATAATCATTGCCGAATATTAATTGGGCATGTAAATAACACTATGGTTTATTAGGTTAATAAATTCAGAAAACCTTCCAGACAAGAACTTGATATCATTTGGAAGGAGCTACAAAGTGTCACTTTTTGAGAGAGGACAAAAGAGGCAAATGCATGGAGGAAACACTTATTCACTCTGCAGCCCTGTCATTGCTCCAAAATATACTATTACATAATGAGAACACAAAGTGAACAGAAGTTCTAGGAGGTCGTGAGATGCTACTTTAGAAGACGAAGCTACTTTCACACTTATATATAGTGCCACTCATTCTCCAGCTTATGCTTCCTGCTCGACAGCACTAAATGACAGCGTTCATCAGCATGCCACACTTACAGCTTTAGCTAACGGTCTCCTGCATGACAAAGGACAAGTGGCAAACCTTTTATGACGATGCTAGGAGATAGATATTTGTTGAGACACACTACAAGAAGGAAAAAAAATTCTTCTAGAATATTTACTAATTATTCATTTTAGGAAACAATGTCTCAAGATTTCCACCATCCCCCAGAGTCTGTCCATAGAGAACTGGCTCCAGGATACCTTCCTCGCACAGGTACCAAACTCTGCAGGTGCTTGAGGCTCTTGTATAGGGTGACATACCACATGCATATAACTTATGCTCATTCTTCTATATATTTTAAATCATCTTTAAGTTATTCATGACAACCAGTGAAGAGTAAATCCTATGTAATGGCTGCTGGACAACGTTGCTCAGGGAATAATGACAAAGAGCATGTCTGAAGAGTTCCCCCCAAGAAGATAGGGATCTTAACTCAGCTCACTGAGTAGATTCTTAATTTTCTTTACAGAAAAATAATTTCAGGATGTATCAGTGAGATATATGGATAAATTTTAACAGGAAACTCAAAAGAAGTAACTCAAAGAAAACAGAGTAAAGGCCCTCCAGAGAGATGCACCCTGTGTTTGGGGCATGAACACAGACGTGTATTCCTGGAAGTATTCTTTAACATAAGTGATGTCAGGTGTTGCAGTTTCTTGGATTGTTTTTGGTTTCTGGACAAGATCTTGCTATGTACCTTAAGATGACCTTGAACTCAAGGTGATCCTCCTGCCTCAGCACCCAAGTGCTGAAATTACAGACATATGCCACTTCACCTAACTTGATATTTGCATAAAAACGTTCTTTAAACGCTTTGATCTGTTTCTTCATCTTAAAGTGAAGTCCCTTATGAACTAGGTTGATTTATGGATTTATAGTATCCTTAACGGATTTGAGTGTGATAGCCCAGGACAAAATAGTGAACACATACATAAGCCCCGGAAGTACCAACAGGATCAGTCAGTAAAGATATGGAGGTGGATCTGAACAACCCTGAGTAACCTTATGTCCTAAAGATGGGGTTCTCTTAAAAGTACAGCTTTAAAATTGCAGATTTCCTTTGTCTTCTTTGGTTCTACTTCTTCTATCCTACCTCACACTGTTCAGCATTCTCACTAGAAATCCCACATGTTTTTTTAGCTATATTTCACCCAGTACTGGAAACACAGTCAAGTCTTTAACCCTAGATCTGAGATGGCTTTTCTTTTTCCCATCAGGAATCTGTGCACTGGCCAAAAACTATCCAGAAAGATCACAAGATAAAGTTGTTTTACAGAGTGCATAGTAAGACCAAATTTCTCACCCCTACGCCCCCAAAGAATGCCATCTTTTTAAGCTGAAGTCCAGAATACACTCATGCCAGCATCCATCACTGCATATTTCCCAGTAATTCTCCTTGGGAATCAGGTGCCAGAACTGAAATATGAGCACTGGCTTGGAGGCCTGGGAAATAAGGTGGATTCTGCTGAAAATTTGAACAAATACACACATGCTTGGTGCTCCTGCCCACCTCCAATGTGATGGTGGTGGAGATTTAACAACTGATGAACGCTCAGACTGCCAAATGTGTGTGTGTTTCTAAAAAATCTTTCCCTCCTGCCCCAGCTCAACTGTCTGAAACACAGCACATTAAAATCAGAGGAGCCCTTTCATCTTTGTGGGTATCATGGCAGCAAACATAATTTAAATGGCTTTTCCATGTGGCTTCTGTTTTAACAATAAAATGATCTCCAGGCACACCCAGCTGCACAGCATTAAAAAAGAATCTGCAAAAAATGATAAAGGTTTTAGTATGCTAATTTAGTTTTGCTAAAAAGACAACTGAAGTACAGAATCTCACTGCTTGTAACCTAGGACTTTGTTCAGACTTCTTGCAAATGTACTGAAAAGGAAGGAGGGAACTTAGGCTGCTGGAATATTCCTGGTGCCAGGAAGGAAAGTTTTCTGGTTGTGCACTTTTAGCACCTTGCTAACAAACGTAAATAATTCCTCCTTGGAAAACTGGGTAGTTGATCAGATCTTATCAGGTCAAAGCTGTATTTCATATTCCACTGAGCTGAAGAAGTAGTTTTTGAAGTCAAGTAGGGGCACCTGTACGAATTAGATATTTCTTGGTGCCACAAGGTACTGTTTTCTGTCAGAATACGCGAGTTATTAAATATTTTGCTTGAAAAGGGCTGCCAAGGTATCCTGACTATAGGCCCACGGACAAGGCACTGTCAGAGAAACAGAATAATTCTGAATAAAGTAACTAACCAATCCCTGTCATTGTCTATCAATTTACTATCTCTTTGTAAATTCATGCATCTTTCAACATTACCTAATTTTTCAAATAACAACAGCAAAAAAGTAAGCTGGATTTCTGTTCTAGCAAATAGTGAAATGGTGTGTTCTGAGTGGTACAGTTCAAGCTGTCTAAAATAATCTGTGTCCTCAGTTCTCATCAGCTGGATGGGCATGGTGGCATGTGGTCTCAGCTACGTGGGAGGCTGAGGTAAGAGGTTCGCTTGATCCCAGCTTGACAGTGGCTGGCATGGACAATATAGTGAGACCCTGTCACAGAAGAGATTTTCATCAGAATATTTGACTTGAGAATAGTGGCGTGGATCTTGAAAGCTTTGCCAGTATTATAGGTTATCAGTATCTTTCGTTTTTTCTTAATGTATGTGGTACAGGGTCTCACTACACAGCCTGGGCTCATAGTGATTCTTCTGTTTCCAGCCTCCCCAGGGCTGCGATTACAGGTGTGTGCCACCACATCTGGTCTTCAGTAGCTTTCTGTTACTACAGAGATTAAGTTGCCAGGATGGAGTGGCCTGTCCCAGGTCTGGGGTTTACTTACAGATGCCTGACACGGACTGAAACCTGCAAGTCTAGGATTTTTTTTCTTCCCTAATTCTTAATATAACAGAGTATTCTTTATCTCAAAGGAAACAAAATATTTTGGTTATTGGAAGAGTTAGGTGCTATAATATTCTATGAAACATTTTTAGTCATGAAACAATTCTTAATTGTGCCAAAAGACAGAGTTTGGCAACTAGCTCTCATCTTTTAAAAATCTCTCTCCTGTACTATGTACTTGCTTTATTTGTCCATGCTGCTACCTTCTTAATGTTCTCTGGCTCACAAAACTGAAGATGATAGATTCTGCTTACTGTCTTTCTTCATTGGAGAGGAAATTTTTGAGATTTTCAGGTTTAAACTATGGTGTATATCTATTCCCTTTGTTACAACATGGACTGCTTACAGCAGAGGAATTGCTGCTTGCCAGTTCAAGGAGTGGACACTGCCACCTCTCCTTCCTCATTTCTGCTCAGGCCATCATCTTTTATTTTTCTTTTTAATTTCAGGTAAAATTTACCCATGGTGAAATGCACAGCTTGTAAGTTTATATTTTGGTGAGTCTGATAAATATATATATGTTTATATAATCAACATGCAGTCAATATATAAATTGTATCCATTAGTCTATGAATTTCACTTGTCTGTGGCTCTCCCCACGCCCAAGTCATCTGCGGACCTGATTTCTATCTCCATAGATGGTGAATCCCAATTTGTTTACCTACTTACCTGAGGCTAGACTACTTACTACTTTGGGACTACTGTGAACAAAGCCACTATGTCCCTCCTTCCACTTGTTTTATTTGTGGACATGTATTTTCATTCCAGTTGAATAAACAAAGAGAGGAATTTCCAGGTCAAAATTACTCAATTATGTGGCCCGGAAGAAGCTATGTGACCTCTGTTGGTCTCACCCTCTCAGGTGGATAGTGGGACAATGACATCTGTTGCCTCCTCCCCTCTTTGGATATACTTTTCATGGCCCTCGAACTTTGATATAAATCCCAACAATGAAATGTTCAGGACTTCCATATGTTAGTGACTATCTGAAATGTCAGGGATACCCAAAGTGGGTGGAATGGGTTTGACTGGCAGCACAGACTGTCCTGGCCATGCCCCCAGGTGAGCTCAGCTGGCCACCAAGACTGGGCGTGGTGGTGCATGCAGGTAATCCCAGCACTGGGGAGGCCAAAAACAGGAGGATCACTATGAGCCCAAGCTGCACAGTGAGACACTTTACCAAATATAACACAAAAGAAAACAAAACAACCAAAGTGGGTAGGACAAAAGTCCCTTTAAAAAGAAAAACCAAACATTTATTTATTTTGTGCAGAGGGATCCCCCTGTCTCAGCCTCCCCAGTGCTGGGATTATAGGCGTGCACCACCATGCCCAGTTTCGGTGACCAGCAAGGAGGCATGGCATATAGTACTGGGGATTCAACTTGGGTCCTTGTACTTGCCAGGTAGGCACTTAGAATTCCTAGCTATTTCCCCAGCCCAGTCCCTTCTTGATTATGATACTGGCTAGGTCCTGTGTATCTGTGTGTATAGAGTTCTAGGGATTGAACCCAGTGAGTGCTATGCTATATTTGCAGCCTATTCTATTTTGAGACAGGGTCTTGCTAAGTTGCCTGGGCTGGCTCTGATCTTGTAATTCTTCACCCTGTTGAGCAGCTAGGATTGCAGGAGTGTGTCAGTCTACCCAGCTTGTACAATTTTTATCAGACACATAGTTTGCAAGACCTTTGTGGCTTACCTTCTCAATTTTTTGGTAGTGTCCTCAAAAGGACAAATGTTCCAGGCTTTGATGGTATCCCAAGCGTGTTTTTCTTTGACTGCCCAGACTCTTTAGACACAGCATCTGCATCCACTCTAACAAGGAAAAAGTCTGGCCATCTTCCCCTGGAAATCATACCCGTGCCCAAAGTAGGTCATTAGCAGACACCACCTGCACTGCACATTCCTGGAATCAGCCTCTCTCCAGCTAGTACAGACCGAAAATAAACATGTACAAGCAGTCACCAGGCTGGCAAAACATCGTCTGCCCAAAAGGGAAGGATTCAGTTCAGAGCAAAAAATGTCTCCTTTGTTTTGAAAGTGCTGCAAAGCGGCTGCAGGAAGCCCTAGGCAGCCTGGCAACAGCAGCCATATGCCCCACCATCAGGCAGTGGTCCTGAACCCATGGGCTCATTTCTTAGAACAGGTATCTGGAAGCAGAAGGGCTCACTAAGCTGGTGTCCCTTCTGAGCTGGTAGTAAAGTACTCATGGCATAACACTGGCTTCAGGTCCTGTCCTTGTTTCATTTATTCTTGTGATGAGGTAGGGATTTCTATCATTATACAGATGAGGACACTGAGGCTTAGAAAGATTTAAGGCCATTTGGCTCCCAAGCAGCAGAACCAAGATTTGAATACACATTCCTCATCTCAGGAATTCTTACCGCTTTGTCTCTGTTGTTCAGTTCTAGAAGATCACCTAGAAGGCTCAGGGCTTACCTACAACCTTTATCCAGCATGTCTAGATCTGCTCACTTGTTCCCTACACTGATAATCCTACAATGAACATGCGCTGTAAATCTGCTCAAAGTATGTCTCTCTAATCTCAAAGTATTCCAACTCCTTTGGAATGTACATGTGCCTTATAATCATCTAAGACATTCCACAGAGGTGAACATACAACTTATAACAGCACTAAAATAGCATAGAGAGAATAACCCTCTGTGTAGCTCGGCCGTGTGCCAACTCAGCATCTGTGCTGCTACAGGGGGACCTATTGCGTACCCACTGTGTTCCCTTTAGCCTTCTCCTAGTAAGAGATTTAAGTGGTAACTCATGAGAACTATACTTTATGTTTTTCTGTATAGTACCTTGCAACAAATTATATGCCCAAAATTATGTCCAGTGAAAAGATTCTGGTGCTGTGTTAAACAGTGGATACCTCACTTGGGAACATCTAAAATTGCACGAGTGATTTAGGTCAGTCTCAACTTGATTTTTTAAAGTAGAATTAATCATGCTTGCCCTGTCCTATTCAGTGCTAACAAGGATCAAATTACATAGTGAAGGAGAATGTTTCTATATGCCCTGAAGATACTATTATTGCTACAGATCACCATTTACTTGATTACTCATGTAAAAAAAGTTTTGCTGGGGAAGGTCTTTCTTTCTTTCTTTCTTCTTCTTCTTCTTCTTCTTCTTTTTTTTTTTTTGGACAGAACCAGGGATTGAACTCAGGTCCTTGCACTTGCCAGGGAAGCACTTGTTCCACTGAGCCATCTCACAGGCCCCTGGGGAAGGTTTCTTATAAGTGGTATAAAATAGTTGCATAAAATGAGTGAAAGACTATTTCATTGTGGTCATCTTTACCCCGCAAAGCAAGTAGAGGTTGTAAGTAAGTAGCTACACTGAAGACGCTGAGGAAGAAGAATTGGCTGGATACTGGGCCAGGACAGTCAGGTGATAGTAGAAGTTTGCTTGTCCATCCAAACTGTAGGTAAGAGGATGAGGATCAGAACAAAAAAGGCAAGCTTTGCAGTGACTGTAATGTAACTGAAGCCAGATAATGGAGCCCCAGCTTTTGTATCCCCAGCTACAACACAGCATTTATGTGAAAAGAGAAAGACAAGATGGATCAAAACCATTTTCTCAGGAGGAAGATTTAGGATGTCTCCTAGGAGCTATCCAGACTTTCAACTCTTTGGGGCAGAACCTGTTAGAAAAACCAAACAACAGCCTCTGGAATGTGTAAGTAGATTCCAAAATTCAGTCAGGCTAAAATACTTTGTTTTTCTCTTCTCATTTTCCACTATTAAATAGGAAAGGATTCTTTTCTCTACGGTTTTCTTCTCTTCTTCTAGGTGGGGTTGAGAAGATATGTTAGCTTTGTTAGACCTTATGTAGGACAACTTTTTCCCTGTGAAGTTTTCTATTTTCATTAAGCCTATTTAATTTTCATTTGCTGTCTAGAAAGAAAGGTTTGGGAGAAACAACCACTTCAACTCCACTTAGATAATATTTTGCTAAGTCTGTATTTCAGAGAAATTTTTATCCTCAAGGAAAAATTAATACTTTCCTTTATGAAATTATTTGCTATATGTAACTCCTGAAAAAGTTTTAAATCCTTGTAATTTGAATAATTCATAAAACCAAAGAATGTTGAAGACTCTAGGACCACGAAGTAAAATGAAAGTTTCAAAACTTAAATCTCCATCTGTAATCCCAGCTCTTGGGAGGCTGCAAATAGGTGAACCACTAAGAGTCCAATCTAGTAGTAGGACCCTGAACACCCTGTAGACCATGCCCTAAAATACAAAAAACCCCCAAAAAACAAAAAACAAAAAAAAAACCCTTAAATCTCACATTAATAGTCTAAACAAGGAAATAAGTAAATGGCTTAATTGCCTTAGGTACCTTTTTATGCTTTAATATTTGATTCTTTTCCTTGACATGCCCCCCCCTGCTCGTGCACTCAGTCTCTCTCTCTCTCTCTCTCTCTCTCTCTCTCTCTCTCTCTCTCTCTCTCTCTCTCTCATATATATATTTAACTGTTTTTCAGGAGACACTATGCAGTGCTATTATAATCAGCAGAACAGCCAATTCTTTCTATGGTTTTTCTATCAAGATATAAAGGAACATCTGTTCATTCCCATTGGATTTATCTTTGGATAAAAAAAAGTGGACCACAGTGGCTTTTGTCCAGGCAGTGTGGAAGTATGTTAACCCAACCTAGGAAGAAACTGCAACTATATGGTAGTTTCTCTATTCTTGCTGTAGGTTAGAATTATCTACCCCAGAAAGTTCTAAAAAGCTCCCAAAGTCCAGGCCTCCTCTCACCAACCTAATCAGAGTCGGGGGTGCAGCGTAGGCAGAATTTTCCAGGTGATGTTAATGTTCAATCTGATTAAAAGTCACTCGTCTTTACTCCCAAAATTGTTATATTGATTTAATGCAATCCCTATCAAAATACCATCAATGTACCTTACAGATCTATAAAAAACATTCTTAAAATTTATTTGGAACCAGAGAAGACTTAGAATAGCAAAGGCAATCTTGGGCAACAAAGGTGAAGCAGGAGGCATTACAATCCCTGACTTGAAATTATACTACAAACCTACTATGATTAAATCAGCATGTACTGGCAAAAAAACAAAAAACAAAACCAGACCTGAGAATCTATGGAAAAGATTAGAAGATGCAAATATAACTACAAACACACTTAGGCATCTTATCTTTGATAAAGGAGCCAAACATATTCACTGGAAGAAAGATAGCCTCTTTAACAAATGGTGATGGAAACACTGGCTCTCCACATGCCAAAAGCTAAAACTATACATGGGTATATCATCATGCATTCAGCTAAAATCAGAATGGATTAAAGATCTAAACATCAAAAGAAACACTAAATCTCCTGGAAGAGAAAGTAGGTGGAAATCTTGAAGACCCAGGAGTAGGCAGAGAGTTCATGAACAAAAAACAGGCTGCACGGGAAATGCAGTCTTATTGGGAAGTTTCTGCATGTCAAAAGAAATCACCAACAACTCACAAATTGGGAAAAGACAACTCACAAATTGGGGAAAAAATTGAAACCAACAATCACTCAGACAAAGGACTTCTATCTAAGTTATATAAACAACTAAAAAATTTGGCCGCCAAAATTTAAAGAACCAATTCAAAAATGGTCATGCGACATAAACACATACTTCTCAGATGAAAAAATATGAATGGCAAATAAATACATGAAAAAATATTCCACAGCACTGGCCATCCCAGAAATACCAATTAAAATAGCATTGAGATACCATCTCACCCCAGAAAGGATGGCTATCATAAAGAAATAAACTAATAACAAATGCTAGACAGGCTGTGAGGAACCTTTCTCCACTGATGGTGGGAATGTAGACTGGTATAATCCTATGGAAATCAGTGTGGAGACTCCTCAAGGAACAAGGACTGGAAATCTCAATCAATCCCGCTATTCCCCTTCTGGGTATTTTCCCAAAAGAACTGAAACACCATGCCATCGTGATAGATGTGTACCCATGTTTATAGCAGCAAACTCTATTATAGCCAAGTCTTGGAAACAACCAAAGTGCCCATCACTTGAGGAATGGATGAAAAAGATATGGTATTTTTATACAATGGAGTATTACTCAGTTATAAAAAAAAGACAAACTCAAAAAGCCTTTATAGGTATGTGGATGCTACTAGAGGCTATATTTATACAGACCCACATGCGTAAATATTGTATTGTCTACCTAGTGTAAGAACCTGAGAGAAGAAATAAAACTGGAAAGGTATAATAGATATAGTAATAAAAAATAAGATAAGTAAACAGCTACACTCTCTTAATTCACTGATTAGAGACATCTGCTATAATGATGTCTGTAAGTATAATATCATATATGCACCTTGTACGATACCAAAACATTACAAAAGTTTGCAATGTATTAATTTACCGAATCTGCCCTGTTAATTTGTCTTGAAACTGCCTCATTGCTATTTGTTCTTCAATAAATAAATAAATAAATAAATAGATAGATAGATAGATAGATATAGTACAATGGAAAGAAACTGAACTTAGGGATTAAACAATTAAGATGAGAGAAAGAAAAGATAAGAAAAAAGGAAGGAGGGGGAAACATGCAAGTATATATACAGGATGGCTGAGAGGATAATACTCATAATTTCCATCAGTATTTTTTGAAAATAGCATTTAATGGTTAGAATTTTCACCTTGATTAATTCTGATAATGATGATATCTGCAACTTGAGCAACTACATCGAGGACAGTAATGTATGACACAAAATCCAAGGTTGACTACCTCTCATCTTGATCTTCTAAATGTATACCATTTCTAATGTCTTATCAATTATTATGCTCTTTTTAAAATAAATTAATACAAAAAAGACAAAGAAAAAAAATTTAAGATTTTTTTGAAAGCAAGTGCCAATATTCAATTAGTTCCCCAATGTTGTATGACTATATCTGTTAATCTGAGCAACAGATTTGATCATAAAAATAGATAATATAACTATTCTGAATTAGATATTCCTGTTTGCTTTTTGTTTTTTGGCAGAATCATGGATTGAACTCAGGCCCTTGTGCTTGCCAAGAAAGCACTTATTCTACTGAGCCATCTCCCTGGCCCTTATATTCCTGTTTTGAAAATCTATAACACATGTATTGCTGTATGTTACCCTGTTTCTGTCTTTTTTTTCTATTTGTTTTTGCTTCTGTTTTTACTCTTCAAAATTAAATTAAACTAAATTAAATTAAAAAGAAAAAAAAAAAAAAAGTCATTGGCCTTCAGTGAGTAAATAGGCTGAGGAGGAAAGAAATTTCTTAAGAAATTAATTTTTCTGTGAGGGTAACAATTCCTCTGAAATACAGACTTAAGAGTAGTGATAGAGGTTCTAAATGCCAAGCAAAATGCTATCTAGGTGGGGCTGAAGTGACTTTCTTAACTAAGCTATGGGCACTGATAACACAATCTCCTGCCTAATAATGGAAACAAAGTTATCCTGGGCCTTTTGTATAGAGAGTCCCTCCCCAGGTTAAATTAATTTGATGGAAAGAAATCCATTAAACTCTCTTTTTTGGGGTCAGTAGTTTTATATCCTCCGATTTTATGTAAAGTACGTTACTTTAACTAGAAAATGAGTACAGGTATATTTTAGGGAATATGAAAAAAAGAAAAGAAAAAATATTCCTTCTATCATATTAAGGAAACCATAGTTAACTTTTTGGAGTAAAAATTAACCATGTATTCTATATATGGTTTTGTTACCTGGAGTTTTCACTTCATAACACAGCGTGAAAGCCTCATGTCGTCACACAGCAGCCACCGAACTGGTCATAGGAGGCTACAAGCCACTTTAATGGGTTTTCTTTTAATTTTTTTTTTAAAGTAATACAACTAGATACTAGTAAAATATAAAAATTATTAATCTTACTTCTGTGGAATAAAACAAAATTGCATAACAAAATAGTAAAGGAATAATAGTTGCTTTTTTTTTTTTGCGGAACCGGGGATTGAATTTAGGCCCTTGAGCTTACCAGGCAAGCAATTATTCTATTGAGCTATCTCCCTGGCCCCATGAATAACAATAGTTAGTACACTGCATATCATGATCTTAAAAGAATGGCCAAAATGATGCTATTCAGAGTATAAGTCATGGACAAAAGAACTCTTACAGAGAAGAAACAAAGAAATGAAAGGTGAGCACTTTTCAATGAACAAAGAGAAACTACTAGTCTAAATGAAAAAAAAAAGCATAGACCTTAAAATTTTTTTAAACAATGGAATAATTTAGGGAATTGTGTGAACGTCTGTCAACTTTCGTCCGTCCATCTGTCTGTCCGTCCATCTATCCATCTGTTTGCTTTTGAGTTTCTCATATAAGAGAAATCACCCAATATTTAAGCTTGTGTATTGACTTATTTTCCTTAACATTATGTTCTAAAGTTCCCTCTGTTTGCCTACAATGCCCCAAGTTGATCGTTATGGCACAATCACACTCTACTGTGGATAAAAATCATATTTTCTTTAACCATTCGTCTGTTGATAGACATATCGCTATTTATGAGATGCAGTTATTCTAAATTGTGCTTCTATAAATGTGGGTATGCATGTATCCCTGTACTAGGATGCCTTTGAGTCTTCTGGGAAGATACCTACAAGGGGGATAACTGAATCAAATACAATTTCTATTTTCAGTTTTTGAAAGAATCTCTACATTGATTTCAATAGTGGTTGTACTAATTTATATTCTCAGCAACAATGTAGACAAGTTCCTTCTTTTTTCTCCACATCCTTCCCAGCATGTTATTGAGTTTTTGATGCTAGCAAATTTTTCTGGGCTAGAATGGCATCATCTCATGGAGTTTTAAGTTGCATTTCTGTTAATGACCAGCAATGCTGAACAGTTTTGCATATTGGCCATTTGTACTTGTTCTAAGACATGACTGTTCATTTAAAGTGCTGGAAGAAGAATTAAAATGTACCCTTTGGTGTAAAAAGAAAAAAAAGTCTTTTAATGGGGGGAGGGATATAATTTTTGATATTATATATTCTAGATATTAGTTGTGTGTCCAAGGGATAGCTGGCAATTTTTTTCCCATTTGCTAGGTATCTCTTTGCTCTGTTGGTTGCTTCCTTGTATTTTAAATTTGATGTGATCCCATTTGTTGATTCTTGGTATTATTTCTTGTGCTTTTGGGGTCTATTGAGAAAGTCTTTACTTATGCCTATGTCTTCAAGAGTTTGACCTATTTTATCCTCCAGAAGATTAAGTGTTTTGTGTTTTAACATTTAAACCTTTGATCCATTTTGATTTTAGTTTAGTACATGGAAAAGACTAAACTACATTTTACAGTGTGGTATGGGTCTACACTCATCTTTCTTCATGCACATGTTGTTGGCATTTTCATCAAAGATCAAGTTGCTGAATGTACCTCGGATTATTTTCCTTCCTTTATTCTGTAAATTTTTTTTTTTTTTTTTTTTTTTTTTGAGACAGGGTCTCGCTATGCAGTTCAGGCTGGCCTTAAGCTTACTTTGTAGCTCAGGCTGGTCTTGAACTCACAACAATCCTCCTGCCTCAGCCTCCCGAATGCTGGGATTACAGGAGTGCGCCACCACACCTGGCTATTCTGTAAAATTAATTAGTATAAATTCAAATCTGGTATTGTGATACCTTTGGCTTGTTTTTGTTACCCAGAAATGCTTCTGGAATTCTGGGTCTCTTTTGGTTCCATATAAACTATAGGACTGTTTTCTCCAGAGTTGTGAAAAATACTGTTGGGATTTTGACTGAAGTTATATTAAATCTGTATATCAATTTTGGAAGTAGTCATTTTGAGTACACTGGTTGAGGAACAAGAGATATCTTTCCATTTTGAGGATTTGCTCCTCAATTTCTTTTCTTCAGAGTTATATAATTAAAATCCCTTTCATTTCCTTGGTTAAGTTAATTCTTAATATTTAATTTTTCTCAGTGCTATTATGAATGGTACTATTTTTCTAATTTCTTGCTCATGAGTTCATCATTAGTGTATAGGAATGCTACAAAGTTTTGTGTGTTTATTTTGTATTCTGCTAAAATGCTGAATCTGCTTATTAATTCAGGTCTTGAACTCAGGTCTTGAACTTGGAATTTTTTGTGTCTTCTAAGTAGTGGATTATGTCACCTGCAAATAATAATACACAGATTTCATCCTTTCCTACCCATATTCCCATTACTTCTTTCTATTATATGATTACTGTGGCGGATTAACCAATAGGCGACCCCTAACACTTAGCTGAACTGAATCAGTGTGGTTCTGGAGTGGTGTTATCCTTCTAGAAAAGGATAGTGCTTTTGATCCTTCCAGAAAAGACTGCTGTGCTGGTTTTCCTGAGATGAACTCAGCTGCTATCATCAGAAGCTTGGGTCCTTGCTGTTGCTGAGCATGGCTATGGTTCTTTCCAGGAGAGCTCTGGTTTTTTCCTTGAGAGTTAGCTTCTGGCTTCAGTGCAGATCCCTCAGCCTTTTGGCAGAGATCCTTCATCCCGCGGTACAGACTTTCTAGCTTCAACCACTGACATCTGGGTATTTCCAGGGAAGATCCCTGATACAGACTTGTGTCCTGGGCTGGATTCTTTGGGTCTCTAGTGCATGTATTTCTTGCACTCTTTTGCATTTGACTCTTCAGGTGAATATTATAAAATAACCCTATAAATTATGCATCATGTACTAAATCCACTCATTTGTAAATCTTAACTACAATTGCTCTGTCTGATATTTTGAGGACTATGTTGAACAGGAGTGGCAATAGTGCACATCTCTGTCTTGTTTCTGATTTTAGGGGAAAAGCTTTCAGTTATTCACTACTTAACATGATAGTGGCAGTAGGTTGGTCATAAATGGCTTTTGTATGATTGGGATAAGGGTCCTCCTATGCCTATTTTCCGTAGAACTCTTATTATTAATGGATACTGGATTTTGTTAAAGCCTTTTTCTTACTGAGATGATCATATGACATGTTTATATTTACTTATGTTTATCAATGATTATGCAAATTACTGATTTGTGCATGTTGACCCATGCTTGCATTTCTGGGATAAAACAGGAAAAATAAAGTCTGCTGTGAAAGCCCTTCTCTATCATGCTTGATATGGTGAGATAGGAAGATGTATGAACCAAGACACATGAGACACATTTATCTATACCCTGCTTGCTTTACTGAGGATGCAGGCTTGAAAGTCAGTCTCCGTCTTCAGCGTCAGACTTGGACTCTTCCTCCGTGTTCTTGAGCCACTCCATGAACTTCTTCATCTGCTCCAGGAAGATGCTCTTTCCCTTGGCCATATGTGCATCCTTGTACTTCAGGATGGGCTCTTCACTCAGGACTTCAGCTTTATAAAAAAAGCACCAATATTTTCTGGCAGGCTTTCATGAAGTGAATGTTGTCATAGCAATAGTCCTGAATCTTCAGCAGCAGCGACAGCTCGGATTGACCTTGCGTGGTGAAGGCAGCAAGGAGAGGGCTATACTGCTTCAAGTGCTTGATGGCCTGCTCCGCTACAAGCTCCTCCTTCTTGTTCCACTCCACAATGCTCATCACACTCGACCAGATGATCCCAATGACAACTGGTTCTGGGATGCTGTTCTTTTTCATCTCCTCCTTGACATATAAAATTATGTCCTTGAATGGGTCACCACAGGACATCTGCTCCTGGAGCTCCTTCTGGAGCTCCTTCTGGGCACCGATGGTCTGCTGGTTCCAGACATACTCAAGAGAGCTCCTTCAGGCCGCCTCTGTGAAGTACTTTGTGAAGTGTTCCACATTTTGCTTATTGGCAGGAAAAAGTTCCATCAGTCTGTTATCCATGCTGACTTTCCAAAGGCTCACAGCCACTGCATTGATGTCCTTCTCATTGATCCAGGCTTTGAAGAGCTTCACCGCAAATGCTGCGGAAACCCCTTCTTTCACCAGATTCTCATTGCAGAGGTTGTTGAGGATGGAAGTGTTGAGCGTCCCGTTGGTCAGAAGCACATCAGTCAGCATGGACAGCTTGTTCCTCTCCGACTTTGAGAAACCCTTTAGGAACAGCAGTAGCTTTTTTACCTCATCTTCAAAACTTTTCTCCAGATATTTGTAGCACCTGATTAGCTTGTTAAAAACTTGTGCAAATGCCTGCATGGTCTCCAGGTCTTCCTGTGCTGCAAACATGCAGACGTCTGTACGCATCATGTCATCGGCCACGGTACCACTGGCACCTCTCAGCAGCAACCAGGATGTCAAAGAGGGTTTCTGCATATGGGCGGTAGTCAAGCTTTGCTCCTGAAGCATCCAGAAACTTAGCTAATGCTTCTAAATCAGTACGGGTTTCAGTTAAGCCTTGAATAATACAGTCTTGAAAATGAGTAGGGTCAAATCTCTCTTCTTCATCTCTTTTTCTGAGGAGCTGGGAGTGTCTGAGGGCATCCTGTTGCCTTGTTTTCTCATGTTTTTATTTTTTCTGTGGGGGCTGCAGCTTCTTTGGTCCAGTGCTTAGTTCTTCAGAAAGGAGCCACAGTGCTGCTCATGATCTCCAACAGTCTAGATACCGGCATGCAGAGAAAACTAGCTGATAGCACCAACTGTGTCACCTTGGCTATAGTGGTAATCAGTGACAAAAATGGTGTCAAATATAAACAGGATACTGACAACCCGAAGAACTATGCCCAAACTACCAAATCGCAGCAGAGCTCTGTGCCTTTCATGTGAACATCTCCTTCAGATCTGCCCCCTCTGAAGGTTACACCCACCAAGCCTGGGGTCCCATCACATAATACAGATTCTGTGATCTCCTCGGTTTGAGAGCCTGAAGACACCTCCAGAGATCTCTGTCTTCCTCGTACTATCTCCAACCATGTCTCCCATGGCTGTCTCTCACCCAATCTCTGCAGTAGGGTAATGTTTCAGTCTGGGAGAGAAACTCGCCTCCTGGGTGTTGGTTCTGTCCTCAAGTCAGGTCAGTCTCTTGGTTGTCACCTTTGCTATTTTGTGCTGAGGAGAACCGAGGCGTAGGCCTAGAGACAACTTATATTTGGTAGTTTGGCTGCACAGGCATTCAAGGCAGCCAGTGCTCGGGTGGGGGCAGGGCTCTCTCCTGCTCACCCACAGGGGGTACATGAGGTGGTGGGAGCAAGTAGCACTGCCTTGTTTATTATTATTACTATTAATCATTTTGGCAGAACCAGGGATTGAACTCAGGCCCTTGCACTTGCCAGGGAAGTGATTATTCCACTGAGCCATTTCCCCAGCTCTGTTGTGTTTTAAATGGTCATTATTTATCTATTTATTGATGGGTGACTTCTGCTTTTGATTTATTCCTAGATTCAATTTATCACATGACCCCTTGAACTACAAACTAAGATAGACTGGTATATATTGAAAGTATAAAACTGTGGTATCATAGTAAAAAGAAGAGTAGGAAAACTCCTGATAGGAACTATTTGTCAATTTTGCTGTATAAATATGCCCACTGTGGCCAATTTCAAGGTAACAACTTAACACCTGGCTTGCAAATGGAATATTTAACAACTGATTCTCTGGAGTAAATGTGGGTACCAGTGGAAGTTACTGTGAATAAGGGTGAACCACATTTCCAGTCCCATTGCCTATTTTTGTATTTAGGGTTTAGAGGTATCAAGTTAACAGTCACTGATGCAGTCAGAAGAATGAAGGTCTAGCAAGAATTTCTGCAAGAATATTAATGAGATGACAGTTAATATAGAGTAAGAGTTCTAGAAAGACCACATGTTTATTTTGTACAGTTTTAAGACAGGGGTCTTGCTCTACAGCCCAGGCTGGCTTCACATGTTGGTGCCTAGGTTGTGTTCTTTGGACAAACTCAGGGAAGTGTCAAGTTAACCATATTTAGGGATAATTCTTTACCTGTGCATGGGACCAATAATGTCTCAGCAGGGCTGGTGTGCATTAGGACTAAAACCAACACCATACATAAAGAATATAGTTAAGTATACACGGCAAATACTCCACAAACATTTGTCGCCATCCCCCCACGGAAGCTACACTGTGGCTGTTCCTACTATTAAAGGAATCGCTACACCTTATTCTCAAATAATTTAATCATGTTTGTCTTTAAATCCCACATCTCTATGATTTACATTGGGGGGGGGGGGTGGAAAACCATCACCTGTGGGCCACGACTGGCCTGGTTTTACAAATAACATCCTACATAAATTCTGACTTTTAACAGAACACATCAGGCCCAATTGTTCATGGGCACTAAGGCTGCTTTCCCACCATGGCAGCAAAGATGAAGGGCTTTGATTGAGAGCTGACAGCTGCAAGACGGGAGACATTTATTATCTGGACCTTTACAGAAAAAGTTCACCAGTGCATGCTTTAAACCATTTCAAGATTTTCTTAAAACATATACCTTTTTTCTTTTGCTACATTAAAAGAAAACAAAACAAATTAAGGATAGAAAATGAAAAGGATGAGAAGATTCTCCTAGAAACTGCAAAACAAGTGAGGAATCCAAGACTACTGAAAAAATGCCAGGTTTCTGAAGCTAAGCTTTGATTCAGTCTGGTTAAGAAAGCACACCTTAAGGAATACTTCACAAATGAGGTTTTCTACAGGATGACTGTTTCTTCTGACCCAAGAATGCACCTTGAATATGGAACTTGAGAGTAGATTTAGGAGGTAAAAATGTGGAGGATAATTTATAATGTGGCAAAGAAAGTGACTGGAACCACATTAGTCAAGCAAAATAAGCTGATCTCTCTAACTACAGGTAAAATAACATTCTGAACATTCAAAAATGTACACAATCAAAACTGCACAGGGTAAGGGTTTAGGAAACCATTTCCTCTGCTAATTTTTGATGTTTACGTGGAATGTTCTCCAAGCAGCAAATAACTTACCAGTGATCTTGACAGACTGAAAATGATACATCTTTACCACAACACAAATTAATTCTTTCTGCTAAAATAGGCAAAGTGTCATAAAGATTTCTTTATGTCTGAAGGACAGGAAATGATCCCATTTCATCCAAATGTGCTCATATGAAAAAATAAGCTCTCACTCTAAATTGTCTGTATTTGCTTGGAGTTTGGAGGTGCCTGTTACTAATTGGAGCAGTTCTGGTTATCTGGCACGGGACACGAATCAGGCCACATTACCTCAGATATAAAATAGTTTGAAACTGCCCCTCCAATAATTCATATTTCACGTGAACAAATACAGAAACATCCAGAAAGGAGGACTGCAGCATTACTCAATGCTCCCAAGAAAACGTTCTTCTGCCTTCTTTACACTCACATAATAAATGCTACGTGAAGATTCTGGAAAGCCCATCTGCACAATATAAAACCTAGGCACACATGGTAGCCTGTTTCAAGAAATGATCACGGGACTGGCTCAAGTGTACCAATGCATCTTCTAGAAGAATGCTCATGATCTGTTCTTGAAGTAACTGAGAATGGACTGAAATCTCTAATAAGAACCATGACATCCTAGGATGGGGAGAGTGAACCTTCTAGAGCTTTCTATGATACACACAGCCTATGGTGGCACGTGTTCTGAGGTTTGCCACCACTGTCCGAGGCCCTGCTGTCTCCTCATGAACCTGGCTACCTGGCCTGTTGGGGGACTGCCAGACTTCTCCAGCCACAGACAGGGCTTTGGACAAATGCTATTCTGGCTGCAATCTCCTCCTTTCCCTCCTTCTTTCTTAGTGACAGTGTTCCTTTCTCTCCTTTTTTAATTCCTACTCATCTTTTCAGGGAAGCTTTTCCTAGCCACATGTTCCTTTTAGGGATATTCAGGTCACTGATTTCTTTTGTCTAGCAATAGTCATGGTGACAATGGTACATCTACTTCTGTATTTATTTGAGTGAGGCTGTTGATATTCCAATTTGGGAAGGGAAATTTATTGCCTGCTTCTAGGCAAAAAACATGGAGGACCAGCAAGGCATGGTGGCACACACCTGTAATTCCAGCATTTGGGAGGCTAAGGTAGAATCATTGTGAGTCTGAGGCCAGCCTGGGTTACAAAGTGAGTTCAAGGCCAGCTTGAATTACATAGAGAAACCCTGTCTCAAAAAGACTACCACCCAAAATAGACACAAAGAACCTCCCTGCCTCTTCTAGGACCTTTATGCCTCCTGTCATGAAGCAGTAGCAGCTCTGTGACCAAAGATGAGGAAGAGCATCAGCATTCAGCTCCTGATGCCTTTTACTCTTTTCCTGGGCTAAGGCATGAGCAGAGAAGGGCAGTCTGGGAAATAACCTGAACTCAAGGAGGATGTACTAAGAAGTGTGCTTGTCACAGATCCAAGCTTCATTATGAAGATCAGCTTCATGCAGCGGTTGAGCTGATATTGTGAGCTGCAACACTGACCTCCATTTTATTTTTTGATCACTTCCACATTAGGAAGATGCCAAAATCTTACACTTCATATAAGAGAGAAGGAGGGCCCTTTTGTTTGCTCTAGTAGCTCAGTACTTTGCATGAAGGAGGCTTTCTAAATTTGGCTTTGTTCTTTTTTGCAGTATCAGGGATTGAACTGAGGACCCTGTGTTTGCCAGGCAGGCGCTTATTCTACTGAGTTATCTCCCCAGCCTGGCTTTGTTCTTAATCATTTTTTACTTTATTTTTGGGAAGGGTCTCCAGGGTGTTCAGGGTCTCCCTACTAGATCAGACTTGTAGTGATCTGCCTGTTTACAGCCTCCCAGGAGCTGGGATTACAGGCATGTGCCACCATACTCAGTATTCTTAATCACTTTATTATGGAAAATTTCAAAAACAAAAATAGAGAGGATGGTATAACGAACCAATATGTCCATCACTCAAATTAAACAGTAACACAGCAGTTTTCTTTCACCTGACCTAGCAAACCCAAGACATTTGACTACTTCACCCATATACAACAGAGAGGACTCAAGACAGTTTTATAGCCACTGTCCCGTACGTATTAATAGTCTATAAATATTTCTTCAATAATTAACAGATGAATAAGTCAGCATACTCTAGGAACCAGTAGAGGGTCACAGAAGCACTGGACCTGGCTACGTTCTGTCCTCAGCTCCTTCCTGCCCCAGGGCACCTCTGCCTCTGCCCTTTTCACCGTGCCGAGCTACTCACCTGTGGGAGTGCTGCTTCGGAAGGATGAGGAGGGGGTGATGGGCGGGGTCACGGGGGGAGTAAGGCTTCCGCTGCTGTGGCGTGGAGGCGTGGACACACTCCCTCGGGACACTGAGCCGGACAAGGTCAGCGAGAGCTTCGGCTGAATCTTCTTCTTCAGGGACTCCTGCTCTCGGCGGGCAGCATCTGTCATGAATCTGAAACAACAGTTGGGGGCCAGGGCAGGGTGAGTATCCTGAGCCATTTACATGTACAGTGTTGGCAAGCAGTTATGAGATCGCCTTTTGATTTCTTCCCCCTGAGACCCCTTGAAGTCTTAACCACATCTTCCACACACAGAATACACTTGCAGTATCCGGAACCCTCCGTTCCAAATTGACTTCTAACTTAGAAGATTCTCTTGCTTGCCACCCCTGGCATGGGGACCAGGGGAAGGGTGATTAACACCAAAGATCTGTTCATGGTCTGATTTTTCTTACTTGGTTTCAGTTTGGAAATTTTAAAATTATTCTTCCAACACTCATGCCAGTAACATTCAAACTTATAGTCTTCCCTCCCTGTATATCTAATGTCTCACACATTCATGTAATTTGAGATGCAAAACAATCCATGAAATTGTTTCTCCTACCTAAATAGCACATGTTTTTATATTATTGGTAAGCTCTGTCAGCTGTATTTTTAGACTCTCATGGACTCTGCAGTGAACGGAGGAGACGCAAGTGTGTGGGCAATAAAGCAAACACCAGGGCTCTTCTTGGCTGAGGGGTGGAACATTACCACAACCTGCAGGTCTTCTTGGTGCCTCTCTACCATAAATTGCATTTTGTCTAGTTCAATCATAAATTAATCTCCTGGCTCTTAATCATGGTATTTTTACCTAACCTGTTCCACATTCTGCCTACAAAATTCCTTGGTATTTTTCTTTACTACACTATGAAGTTTTGGGAGTCAACAGATAGCCTGGTGAAAGCTTACAATCAATTAAACACCCAATGAAACAACAGTAACATTGTTACAGTGTCTTAAAATCTTGACTTTTATACTCCGAACATGGATAGTGCACTTCTTGAATAGCTCCTGCAACACAATCCAGATATATAAACTGGATTTTATATGTTAAACTGGAGTGTAATAAAGACACATGTGTTGCTATAAGGCCTTAATTTTTTTTGCTATGAGATGGCGATGATTTAAAAAGAAGAAAGGAACACTGAGGTGAAAGAGAATTGCTTGCACCTGGAACCAGGTGCGCATTTGTTTTCAGAGGCAAACAGAAACTTCTGTCTTCCCTCATCTTTTTCTATGTGAAATACAGACTTTCAGAGGAAAGTCTTGTCTGTTCTTCTAAGTAGAAGCGCTAACTAGTGCAGTTCAGAGCTTCTCACAGTGAGGTATGTGGTGTGCCAGGGAGGGCCAATCATGAGATAGACATGGAGCTTTTTGAAAGACCAACTGTTCTAAAGTGATAAATAATTCAAACTAGTTTTTCAAGTGGTAACATAAGCACAAATTTATTATGAGACAGAAAAAAATTGTTACATCTTGCTTTTTAGGTAAATGCATGATATTGAAGACACGAGGTAGGCCAGGATTCAAGCCACAGTTAGACTGCTAACTATAAAATTTGAGACAAGCTGACAAACTTTTCTAAACCTCAGCTTCATTTTCTGTAAAATGAAAGCAGGTTGAATGTACTTATCTGAAGTGCTTGGGACTAAGTGTTTCAGATTTTGGAGTTTCTCAGATTTGGGAAGATTTGAATAGATTTTACAAGTTAAGCATCTCTAATCTGAAAATCAAAAGTTATCATTGTAGATTTGGGAGTATTTTGGTTTATGAGTTCTCAAACTGCAATAATTATAGGTAAGGTAATCCCTTTCTGCAGGAGAATTTATCTTGAGTTAACTTTGGCAGCTTGCTAAGATGGTATGTCAGTGAGGCAACAGTTCTTATGTGAAAAAGTGACCCTTCCTGGCCCAGGAGGACCTGGATATGGTATGTACACACCTGGCAGGAAGCTAGGGGTCCTGATATGGATGCCTGAGGATGGGCAAGTTGCAACTGGCATGTCCCTTATGGGACACTGGCAGCTGAGCAAGTGGAGTGTGATACACTCTTAACTCTGGTGGGGTGCAGCTTCTTATGCCTGGACAGCACCTCCCTTCTCTCTGCATCAGAATAGGCTGATGCTCTCCCAATGGCAAGCCAAGACTCTGTCCTTCAGCCTTCTGCATGGACTGCATGCCCTGGAGCGTTGGCTACTTCCCCTGAAGTCTCAACACTCATGGTCTATGAGGAAAACCTGCTCATGGAGAGAGCAAATGTGCCCACTTGCCTGTCACATAGCAAATGCCTTGAAACACAGATGCTGCTACTATCTCAATTTCATTTCTCCCTTACTCAACTCCAAGATCCTTGAGGAGGCACTACCTGTTTCTGGTTCTGAAAGCACCTAGATCTGCCTCACATGTAGGAGAAATACTACTTGTGTTTGGCTGACTGGGAGTGGATCCATACAGCACAGGTCTAGTGTCAGATACCTCCCCCCAAATAAGAGATTCTTCTTGTCATCTCTTGGGTTAAAAAAAAATGTCAAGAATTCATGTGTCATTAAGTACTCTCCTACATCTCAGACATAAGACAATTACCACAGCACATCACCTTCACCCCCTCGTGGTATGGTCAGCTACAGATGGCAGCCTTCTGTTTGGGTTACATTTTCTAAGAGATTTCTAGAACTGGGGACAAGGTGCCCATGTTAAAAGCATTAAACATGAAATGTACTCAGAAGTGTTGCTGCCAACTCTTCTCTCTTCCAGCTCTCCTCCTGTTGGACAGACAACCATAGATCATAGCAACCTTGTTGCACCAAGATTCACAGCTACACAACCTTTTCTTGGACACACACACACGGGTTGCCACACCAATGCTGCAGGAAGGGGCTTATGTTTCCATTCCACTTGACTATGCTTTCCTCTCCTTCCTCCCCTTGTTCACCATGGCTTTACCAATTTTTTTGAGGCAATAAAACTAACATTTTAAGCAGCATCCCATTCATAGTCATCAAAAGTAGGCAGGTTCTCCAATGGCAACTTCATCTGGGAGATGAGTTTATAGAGAACCTCATACATACAGCAGGGTAAAGGTCATAATGACAGCCAAGAATTGAAGACACAGTCCCTTGGCTTTGACTAGGAAACTTACAAAACCATTTTGCGTGTCCAAGACAGCCATGTTCTGACACATCCATGCAGAACCATAGATTTTTCCACCACTAGGGCTCAGAATATTACCTCATTTCTGAGCTAAGGGAGTATACAGGTTTAGGGGGCCGTGTTACTCTGGGCTGATGACTTTCCTCAGAGGGTCTTGACATGATTTGTGATCTTTGTGGAGGTCCTTGGTAATCACAACTGGTATGGAGTTTTACAGCAGGAAGAAATTGTGGTTAATTTGGATCACCCAGTGTAACCCCTCATTTGCCACAGTGATGGTCAACTGTGGAGGGATGATCTATTCTAGGTCACTGGGCTGGTGAGTGGCAGAGCTGATGTGAGAGTATTTAAGCTTCAGCTGTCAGAAAGAAGCACTTCCATGAAAAACTCTTCATTTCCTTGTTTGTACTTGAGGGTTACATGGTGGACTCCAAAGTGGAGAAGTTTTGAGGAGCTGGAGCTTTGAGTCAGGAGAAGCACCAGGAAGACCCCTCTAAGGCGGTCATGTGCTATGTATGAGAGGGCATGTGCTAGGCCAAGATGCTTGGCTCTCATGGAGCCTTGGATTTGCAACCCCAATGGGCTGAGTTTGGGGAAAGCTGGTGTTCTCTGCCCTGCTCAGCCACCCACCCTCATCGGATTGCAGGAGTGTTGCAGCTGGATCCTACTGGCTCATGAGAGCCGACCACTTGATTTTCAGGGATGTTGTGAATTGGCTGTTAAGCACAGCATTATTAAAAATTAATTTATGTGAACATAACTAAATCAAGTATGTTAAAAACAAAGATTTTTTTTTTTCTTTTGTGATATCAAGGATTGAACTTAGGACCTTGTGTTTGCCAGGCAAACAATTATTCCACTGAGCTATCTCCCCAGCCCAAAAACAAAGACTTTAACTTGATGAAAACTACTTCTCTTTTGTAGTCCTGGGGATCAAATTCTCTACCTTGTGCTTGGCACTTATGCTGCTGAGCTGCTGAGCTATCTCCCCAGCTAGTGAACCACTTCTTGGTTACTTAACCACAACTTATTATGTTCCTGAGATTATTTACATTAATAATGAATCTGTTGGGTAGTGATTATATACCAATACACCACTACTGTGGGCTCAGTGAGGTCATGCTGGTAGCTTGAAACTGGCCATGGTAGGAATGTTTATGCCATGGAAATTGGCAAATTTATAAATCAGAGTGCTTTTCCTTCCCATGAGTCAACAGTTAAATATTGGCTAGTATACCTTCTATTTATTCCTTTTTAATGTGGCAAAAGTGATTTGGATCAGGCTCCATGCCTATTCACTAGAACTAACCAGGAAATGGATAGGACATAAATAACAAAGGTTTCTTTTCTTTTTAAAAATGATAATAAGTGGCATATCCCATTAAAGAACATTTTTTAATGGCTTTATGACTTGTATTTCAATTTTTAAAAAAATTATGGAAGGCCAATGAGTATGTTTTTACACAGGCTGTTTGAAGCACAATAAAATGACAATCCATGTACCTGCTATTCAACTTGTAGAAAGACTACCAGAATTTTTCAAGTTTCTTGCATGCAAACTTCTCTTTTTTTTCTATGAAAGAGTTACTCTGACATAACTACAGTCTGGCTGACTTTTCATGGTTTTTCCTCCTAACATTGTTTTTCTACACATTCAGAAAATTGAATATTTCTTAAAGGAAAAAAAAAGTCCCTGGAGACTTTATTCACTGTTGACTAACAGCCTAGAAATCTGCGGTCAGGCAAAGCAATGTTTTCATTCTGAAACTGAAACTGCTGTAAGATTAATTTTAACTTTCCTACAAATCAGAAATGCCTAAGTGGCTTTAATTTAATATGGTCATTTGTAGTAATATTTGTTATTGCTAGGGGAAGTACATATTCCTTAAGTAAATGTTCAAGACTCCATTATAAATCTTTTAAATCCTTAGACCACAATGTTCATTCAGTGTGACATGTTAAACATGGAAACATGAGCGTAACACCACAGGGGGGAAATGTCAACTGCTGGCCCAGGGAGACCAGTTTCAACCACAAACTCAGGAAATTTACAGTATTTGCTGGAACCTGGGCAGAAATTCCACTGCCACCTCACTTGATGGCCAAGGCACCTGAGTGTATGGGTTCTACTAGGGACGCCTCACTTGGTTTTCAGAGGCACAGGAGGACCTAGAAATGGAAGCAGCCCATTTCTGCAGTCTTTCTTGGAAAAAAAAAAATCTGAAAAGCATCTGAACTCTGAGATGCATGGTGTGGTGTGATTATTACAGGACTCTGGAGAGAGTGTGTAGTTCAGAGTTCTAAACCCTTGTGCTGTCAGGAGGCTTGTTCCAGGGCAGAGTCAACTCTCTTGGCTCTGGAAGTTACAGCACTTTTCTTTCTGGCCCTAGTTTCCCTACTTGTTAAAACTGATGTATTTTCATGTAGGCACACTGGTATATGCCTGATATCCTAACTACTTGCAAGGCTGAGGCAGGAGGATCACAAGTTCCAGGCCAGCCTGGGCAACTCAGCAAGCCTTTACTTCATGAGAATATAGAGGTAGAAGAAATTTAGCTCAGCACTCCCTGTATTCAATCCATAGTACCTTGAGCAAAAGTAGTTTTTCATTTAAAGCTATATGGATTTATGGAAGAAGCAGCTGCTTTGGTCTTTCTCAGCTTCAGCCCTGAGTTACTCCAGCAAGAGAATAGTGCAGTGTTCTTCAAACTTGCTTCTGACTTCAACTCACTGTCAAACATGCGTTGCTAATTCTAGAACTTGGGAGGCTTAAGCAGGAAGACTGTCAGTTTGAGGCTAGCCTGGACTCAGTGAGTTCGAGGCCAGCTGGATGGAACAAGACCTGTCTGTAGAAAAGGATGGGGGTGGGGGTGGGGGTGATGACAAGAGGTACATCTCATACAGTGATTCCCTACACACCTACAGAAAAAGGTTCACAACTCACAATTTTCAAATCCCCAAAACTAATAAAACCTGTAATCTGAGCAACTTCGTCGAAGGCGAAATAATGCACAACACAGCATCCATTGTTGAATACCATCATCTTTTTTTTTAAAGCTGTGTATTATTTCTAATATCTTGCCTATTATTTTTGTATTTTCTTTAAAAATAATAAAACATGGACAATTTTTAAAGGTTTGGTGCCAAACTTATTCTGAGCTGAACTGCTTAAAGGTTACTTGTGTATTTTATCAAACTTGGTATAAACATTCATATATTTACTGTATAAATATTAATGAGCTTCATTTTATGAGGAAGCCCAAGACCTTCTGTATTATGCAATACAATATGTTGTATTTGTAGTGTGTTACATTTATGAAGACTGAAAATTTATGAAACATCTGGATCAAGGATGAGCAATTTTATGTAAATATTTGAAATTAAAATTTCATGAGTCAACCACATGTGATATATTCTATTCTCTTTATTTTATTTCATTTAAACAAAATATGCTGGCTAGGGCCATTACTTTGATTCACTGATTTCTTTCTTTTCTGTATTTAGTAATAGATATTAGAAACAATACACAGTTTTTAAAAAAATAAGATGATGGGGCCGGGGAGATGGCTCAGTAGAATAAACACTTGCCTGATAAGCCCAAGGGCCTAAGTTCAACCCCTGGTTCTGCAAAAAACAAGATGAAAGGTATTCAACAGTGGATGTTATGTTGCATATTATTGTCTTCAATGTAGATGCTCAGATTACAGGTTTTAGAGCTTTGGGGATAACATGTATTTAGGGTCTACAGGGTCTCACTATGTAGATCAGACTCTAGTGATTTTCATTTTCAGCCTCCCAAGTGCTAGGATTATAGGTGTGCACCACCACACTGAGTCTCAACTGCTGTCTTCCCCACTGTGGGGCCAGCACAGCAAGCTGGGGATTGAACCCTGGTTGCTGTGTCTGCCTGAGCAGGCACTTTAGTCCGCTATCTGGCTGGCCTAATTCACTGATTTCTTAATGCACTAGAAGTTCATGACCTGGACTTTTAAAGTATTAGTGTGACAGTTAAGAAGCGAGCTTTGGAGGCTCGCTTTCCAGAGCACAATCCCTGCCCTATGCTCACAGCTGTGAGTGATGCTTAACCTTGAGTGTCAACCTGATTGGCTTGAGAGACACCTGGGAGATCAGAAGCATGCACGTGTGGGTGTGCTGGGTGGCTCATGGGGTAGTAATCTTGGGGGCCATGTGTGGTGCCTTCTTTTGGGCTCTACCTTGGTTGCTTTGCTTCTCGGCTGCCATGAGGTAAGCAGCTCTTTCAGACATGTCCTTCTGCCATGGTGCTCCCAGCCTGGAGCCAGCTGACCGTGGACCTTAGGAATTGTGAGGCAAAACAGATTCCCTCTCCTTTAAATTGTGTATGTCAGGTGCTTTCTCCCATCGATGGAAACCAGATTATACACTCTATGACCCTGGCAAGTTACCTAATCTCTCCAGGCCTCATCTTTTTTCATTTGCAAATAGTCATAGGGCATACCTCACAGAAGGGTATATGGATTGGAAGAGCTGATACACAGGAAGCATTTGGAATGTAGCATGGCCCTCTGTGTTTGACAAGTGTCGGGTTCCTGGCTTCTTACAGATGTAAACAATAGCTGTACTAGAGATCTTTACCCACAAACCTTTCATCTCTGATATCAGCAATCTGCTACTACTTAGCTGAAGTGCTGAGTTCTTGGGTAAGAACTGCCTCTGTGAGTTCTGCAGATATGGAAAGTAAAGAATCACCTAATTGATTCTATAGGCATTTATTAAACTCCAGTTAGGCAACTTATTGTTAAACTTCCAGTCATAGGCAGATTCAAGAATCAGTTTAGATAGATCCAATTCAATGAATTTTTTTCTGCATTAGAGACAATACACTAGGGGCTATCTACAAATATATGACTTTTCTTTACCTTCCTGCGTTCACTCATACAGAAGCACCAAATTGGAGAGGGCACTTCTAGCAAGAGAAGCCACAGCATGGCCTCCCTGCAGGCAGCTGACAGCAGGACGTCTTCCAATCCTAGGACAGGCTCTCTCTACTGGGGAGATCCCAGGGTTGCACAAGACTCTGCTGCAGTTATGCCAGACCCTCCGCAGAAAGCACCAGGCCAATATATTTTCTTTGAAGTTCTTACGCTTTGTTCTGCCTTTTCAATGGCCCTATGGGCATTGGCATTTTTCAGTAAAAATTGTGTGAAATCCAGAAAGTCTTTGAGAAAAGTTAAAGGATGCTGGAACATGAATCATGAGATTCTAAGCAATTCTAACTCTGGGAATTCATCTCTCTAGACAATGACATTTCCGACATGACAAAGGCAATCTAACTTTCCAGGGAAGAGTCCAACCTGGAGATTATGGAATTTAGTTTTTTTTGGCCACTACTATGTACAATCCAGAACAAGGATGGACAGTGAATTAGCAAAATGACCCATAGGACACTGTACTGGAGGCTATGGGAAATGGCCACAGGACTAATGTGTACCTCTCAGCATACAATCATGTGTGGTCCACATGTCAGGGATTTGGCTATTCTGAGTTTCCATGTAATGAGGGCTTTCAGAATGCACATCTGCTACTAAATTCATTGGGAAGGCTTCTTGTTTTAGCAGCAACTTGAATCCACAATGCAGCTGAGGCATATTTGGTTTAAAGACCTGGCCAATGAAACATGGCCTTGAAAGCAACAGGCAGACTAAGCACTTGTCAGTGCTCTTCATTCACTGAGTGGCCTTCTCCTATGACCTGGGAGCTTAGTGAGTGTTCTTCTTTCCAATAGACAAAAGAAAATTTGTACCTCCAAATAAAACAGATTTCAGAAGATTTCTAGTAATGTTTCAAATATTATGTTTCGTTTCTCACCCAAGAGTTATTTTTCACTTCATGATCAGAGGCTCGTGGAGTGGATTTGGAAGCTTCATAAAACTTTTCGCAGTGTCACCAAAATTCAGAACCCCTTTTAACATGCTGCTATTAAATTTTAATGCAAAATAGTAAAAGTAAAAAACAGCCTGGAAAATGCTACTCCATCAAATTAGTTTGGCACTTGTGAGAAGTGTGTGTGTGTGTGTGTGTGTGTGTGTGTGTGTGTGATTTTCACTCGACATCACACTGGTTGTGAGAATAATCTGTGAAGACTCAGCCGACCTGGCCAATGGGCCAGGCTTTGCCCTTAGACACCAAACAGAAGATGACAGATTTGCTACATCAAAATATGTATTAGTTTTACTAAGTGCACATCTGACATACATGGAAAGACATAGTTCTGTCTTTGAGTAGTTCTTATCCAATTTGCATAAAATACATGAGCATCAGGAAAAGCCAATTTCTTATCAGACCTTTAGCTAATTTTGCTTATGCATGTTCATTTTAATTTTGGAGGCAGAAACAGGAGAAAAGAAAAAGGGTAAGAGGAAAAAAAAAGAGGTAATCTTTTCCTTATATAAACCTCTCTCTCTCTCTCTCTCTTTCTCTCTCTCTCTCTCTCTCTCTCTCTCACACACACACACACACACACACACACACACACACACACACATCTCTGTCTCTGTGTCTGTCCCCCTGTCATTTTTTCTTTCTCTTTGAGCCGGGGATCAAATTCAAGCCCTTATACATGCTGGGAAAATATTTTCATGAACTAAACTGAACTACATATCCAAGACTTTAGCATTCACTGAACTACATATCCAATATTTTATTTTTAATTTTTTTCTCTTTTTAAAGATGGCTACAGTAAGTTTATATTCTGTAGGGTATACTATAGCTTGCATATTCTAAGATTTTTTAATAATTATTTAGTAACATTTACTAGATGATTTTTTTAAATTGTACCTTTTCTAACTATGTGTACCATTATAAGCCTACATTTTTTAAGAAGCATTTTAACATAAGGCATATAGGAAGGGCCTCATCTTGGAATAAAATAGTCCTTAAATTTTTGTAGTTATTCTGAGGATTAAACTCAGAATCTTTTTTTTTTCTTTTTTAACTCAGAACCTTGTACACGCTAACTATATACTCTACTGTGAGGTACATCCCAACCCTCTAAAATAATCCTTTCTTGTTCTTTATCTTGAAATTGTAATAATAACAGTATAGGAAAAATATGATTACATTTGAAAAATCATCCATCTATCTATCTATCTATCTATCTATCTATCTATCTATCTATCTATCTATCTATCTATCTGGTACAGAGTCTCACTACGTAGCTTAGACTCAGTGACCCTTCTCAGCCTCCCCAGCCCTGGGACTACAGGCATACACCACCATAGCATGTGGTACAGGGAATCGAACCCAGGTCCTTGTGCTCGCCAGGCAGGCACTTAGACCACTGAGCTATCTCCCCATCCCTATGCTTACATTTCTTGATGCAGAGAAGCTATAGTAAAAAATTTCTTTCTGTCATGATTGCATATGTACATGGTAATGTATCACCTATATTGTTTATAATTATTCTCTAGATAGGAAGGTATTCAAATATCCAACTTTGATTTTCACCATTTTGTTAAAAATTCAGTTTGAAGAAATGTTGGCTGAATGGAACTCCTACATTCCAGGCAGAATTAACTGGACTGTTTGGAGCAAATAGAAAGGCAAATATGGAAGAACCTGAGACCAGCAGCTATTCCCTTCCAAGAGTTGGGGAAAGGCTAGCAAGCACTGAGGGTCCTCTGGCGACCAGCACACAGGGCAGTGGGTACAGGGCACCCTGGCAACTCGCAGGCTGCAGGCTGCAGGCTGGTGGGAGCAGCCGCATGAACAGCACCATTCAGAGGCCAGCGGCTGCCCTGTAGACAGTTCTTAGGAACCACTTTTTTTCAAAGCAATAATATCTTTCCTGAATTTTAGCACTTAAATGAAATCCATGCACCTAAATGGAGTAACTGAAATAACAAACAGAATTGCACCCACGCATGCACACTATTTCTTTGTATGTTCCCAATAAAGTTTAGGTGTTTTCTCCACATCTATGGAATAACATAGTCAGTATACCATGCTGAAAATTCTGGCTCAGAGTCCAGGAACCACTCTTAAGTCATGGTCAGCATAAATTATCAGTGAAGCACTTAATTTTGATTTACTTGAGCTTGAATAAAGTAAACCAGGTTACCTTTCATTGTCAATGTCAAGAATTAAGAAGCACTTCTAAAAACAATGTCACAATTTCTTCCTTGGTTTGGAAGCCAGACCCTCTCTTGGTGACTCTATCATCCTTTCTCTTCCATTTCTACCTTCATTGGATCACAAGTAACTATATGACTATTTCTTACATATGGTTTTCATTGCTAATCTGATATCTGGGTAAAAAGCAATGAACAAAATGAAGGAGTTGCACTTTATGAGGTTTTGTGGTACAAAATTACAGAGAGCTTTCATTTCCTTGTTTTGCCTCCTCTGAAAGTAAACTGCATGACTTACTGAGGTTTCAGTCTACACTGCTAATGAGATGATGCATGATTCTCCCCACACACTGGGAGAAGTTTATTTTTTTTTTATTTATTTTTGTCTTTGTGAGACAGGGTCTCGCTATGCAGTTCAGGCTGGCTTTAAGCTCACTTTGTAGCTCAGGCTGGTCTCGAACTCACAACAATCCTCCTGCCTCAGCCTCCCAAGTGCTGGGATTACAGGCCTGTGCCACCACGCCCGGCCAAAGAGGGTCAATTTTTTTTTTTTTTTTTTAATGTATTTGGCACAGGATCTCACTACGCACCTTGGAATCATGGCGATCCTCGTTTTCAGCCTCCCCAGCACGAGGATCACATGTGTGCACCACCATGCCTGGTCTTGGTGCCTGGCTCAGTGGCTGAGGGGTGGGGCCCGCACAGCATGCGGTGCTGGGGATTGAAACTGGGAGAAGTTTAAAAAAAATAATTTCAAAATGAGATTGATGGCTGCCTGGAGTTTTGGTTCTAGCACATGACTGAAACCACAACCTGGTGGTTGAAAGATCTAGGATCTGGAGACAAACTCCTGATACCCTTTGTAGACTGGGGCCCTCATTATAAAACAGAGGTGACCTTAATATGTCATGGGGGTTATTGTCAAGATTTCATGAATTAAATGCTTGAAAAATCACTTGATCCAACATAATATTTAGTATAACTCAGATTCCTCAGACATTGAGCATTTGCATAGGTATTGTCTATGGAGAATCTGTTTTTCAGTGTAACTGTGATCTGCTTAGCTCATTCCTACAAAGGAGGTTGTAGCTAGGGGAAGTTATGTCTTCCATGGAAGGGAATACATAGGTGTCTAAGTCTGGGTCAAACATCTTGGTTTCCAAAGTATGGCAATGCTCTGTAGATCTTGCACTTAGGCAAGCTGTTCCTTTCTTCTGACCGGGGCATGGACACTACTCACTGAGGGATGGGGTGCTTGAGAGGTCCCTTGTTAGTGCAACATTGGGGTGAAACAAGAGAAGAGAAGTAATGAGATGGCAGAGGACTCTCAGTATTTACTAAGAGGAGGCCTCAAAAAGGTTTTGTTTCTGCCCACACTGGCCCTAGGGCCTTTGTCACGCACTCTGCCCATACAATGCTAACACATCACAGCCTTCTTATTGGCTGCTTTTGGATTCAGCCTTAGATTTCCTTAGCAGTACATATTAGGAGTCACTACAAACCAATGAAGCTGTCATACAAGCTGAAAGTTGCCATCTCTGATTTACCCATTTCTCTTTTCCTCCATTATTCACTGATATGTCAGTCAGCCTAGCCCTAACTCAGTTGGTGCTTAATTGAGCCACTCCCAGAGATGGCTGAAATACCCAGAAAGAGAGAGGGGGAGAGAGAGAGAGAGAGAGAGAGAGAGAGAGAGAGAGAGAGAGAGAGAGAGAACAAGTGAGCGAGTGCTGAACATATTTAGGATCAGAGCTGTCAAGAATATTAAGTATATATTCAGATAATATCCAGCCGTGAATGCAAATACAATTCATTCCTGCTCCATCAAATTTATTTTTGTTATAAGTGCCCACTTACAGAGAGCAGCAGTCATCAACTGACATTGTTCAAGAACAGAGTAAACAGTACATTTTTCTTGAATGGATTAATTCATTTAGATGGTGAAACTACTTTTTAGACAAAATGAGGTCCATTCAGTGGGCATTTCAAGCTAACAGACTTCAAGGTATATGAACTTGTGGCCTAATTATTTTTCCCCTTTTGCTGCAGGAGTTCACTGCTTTCTGACTAGTGTTAATAAAATTCATAGGAGGTCACTATTTTGGACTAAGTTCCTGTAGTAGCTAGACTCTGGCAGATCTGACCAAACCAGAATTAAGTCACTCCAGCTAGATAATAACAATGCAACTGAAAAAGGAGATCTAAAGACTGAAAGGAAAAAATACGTATATCAGTTACACCACCCAATCAGGAAAGGTTTGTTTTACATAATCCAGCCCAAGATGTCCCCTTGGCCTTTTGTCCTGAGTTAGGTTGTTCCTGCCTCTGCCCTTCTCTGCCTATAAAGCCCATCTCTTGTGCTCCTTTCTTGGAATGCTACTCTGCTCTGTAGGAGATGTTGCCCAATCCTAGAATTGCTGAGACAATTTGATGTTTAAATTTGCTTTGATTTCGCCTCTTCACAAGTGTTCACTTTTCTTGTTTTCCAGGAAGCCTCTGCGTTGGATGCGGTGGGGCTGGGACTTCAGTTACTCAACAAGCCCCAGGCCTGGACAATTTCTGAATTCTCAATAAGCAACATGCTTTAAAGGGGGCTGTGTGGTTTACATTCTGTCTGTAAACCATTAAAGCTATAATTACTCTAATTAGGGATTTGGGATAATCAGGTTGGCCTGAAATGGGGGCCTGTATTCTGTGAAGAAAAGCCTTGCTAAATAAAACAGCAGGATAAACAGGATTGTGGGAAAAATGCATCTCTGGGAAGCAGCTGACGCTAAGGATCAACACACACTGTTGGCATGCAAATGAAGGCCGCCTGGGGGACAGGAGGCCCCTCCAAGGCACACTTTGTGAGGAGGGAGGTACACAGGCAGGTCAACGTCAAACTACCAACCCACCTCCCAAAATAATGAGATGCCAGCAATCTGCTGCCGGCAGGGAACTTTACAAAGGTTTCCACTCCCACCTCCCATTCAGCCGCCTGGGGGATTCTTCACAAAGTTATCTGACTCTGTGGTTCTTCTTGTGAAACCAAAGCTACTCAGAGAAAAAGTCTGATCCTTTCCCTTACTGGGAGTGGAAAGTACGCTTGCAAGGTCTCTGCCCTGAGGGATGTGCTCTGGTTCGACCCGTAACCAGATTTTTGTTTTCCATTCAGTTAGGTGAAAAAAGTCCTGGGCCTGTTTCCCTCCATCCTCTGCTTCCCAGGGAACAACAGTAAGCCTCCAGTTGAGACTGACTTCAGAAGAGAATGTTCTGCTGCTCCTGTAAGGAGGTGAGTGACCATCATCCTCTTAAATAGTCTAAGATAAGGCGAAAGTTAGAATTTAAACACCTGAAATTCACTTACAAAAAGTAAACCATTGGTCACTTCCCCAACCCCTCTTATTTATAATGGGTTGGTGATTGCTCACAGCCATGCCATCTTCCAGGCACACTGCAGGCACAACGCACAACACAGGGCTTGGGAAAGGGGAATTCTGTGAACTGCAATGCACAGGGGTGCAGACAGACTCCAGCCCTGCCTGCTGAAACTGGGGCAAGACTCAGGAATGCCACATGCCAGCACCCTTGCTTCATCCTGATTAGTGATTGGTGCAGGTAGTATTCTGCAATCAGACTGCTTAATTACACAGCTGGCTCGGTTCTAATTTTTGCAATGAACCACCCTTCTCTGTGTCTACAAGGCACCCTGGGAGAACATGAGGAGTTTGTGAGGAGGCATTGTGTTTTTCAGGATACTCAGGAGCCATTCAGTGGGTAATTCATGGTGTGGAACCCTAGCATCTCCGAAGGAGTTAACTGGCCTCCTGAGGGCCTGGAGAATGCCATCAGGTCTAATAGGACCAAAGGGAGCTCCTGGTACAGTTGGGATGATTTCTTGTTCTTTTCCTTCCTTTCTGCCCTCCCTGTTCTCCTTCCTTTCTGTTTTTTTCCCATCCTTTCCCTTTCTCTCCTCTCTTGGTCCTCTTTCATACTTAACCTTTTCTAATTGTGTCTGTTAAGGAAAAAAAAAAAAAAAAGGAATAAACCTCCAAAACCAAAATAGGAGTGAGGAAAATGTTCTTTCTAAGGCCTGGCTTACTTATTTGTACTCTCTGCCTCCATGCAGGGGAAGGGGAGACCCAGGAGACCCCACCTGGGAGTAGATCTCATTAGTCTGTGTCAGAGCTCAGCTCCAAGCCATTCTTCCACTCAAGATACTGCCTACCGGATCCAGGTAGGATCTGGCCTACCTGGGTGTGCCTTTCAGATGCCTGGTTCCATGACATTTGAGTAAAGATATAATTTTTGTCTTTTTTATTTTGTTTTTGTTTCTTCAATACTGGAGACTCAAGCCAGAGGCTTTCTACCACTGAGATACTCTCTTTTCAATCCTCTTGCCTCAGCCTTTTTTTTTTTTTTTTTTTTTCCATTTTAGGAAAGGGTCTACAGGGTGTTCAGGGTCTTGCTACCAGATCTGACTCATAGTGACTCGCCTGTCTACAGCCTCCCCAGAGCTGGGATTACAGGTGTGTGCCACCATGCCCAGTCTCAATCCCCATCTCAGTGTGACCCAGGGGCAGGGCCAGCATGGCTGGCCTGGGGATCAAACGCCCCGTCCCTGTGCCTGCTTGCAGGTGCTTTAATCTGCTGAGCTATTTGGCCGGCCCTATCCGCCTCCTGAGTACACGGGGTAACAAGTGGGTGCCACTGTGCCTGCTACTTGGGTTATCTTATTTCTTCCTATGGGCTTCATGCTTCTTGCCATTCTCAGTGATGTATGGCACAAAGGAACAAAGGTGGCACCTGCAGGCAAGACCTGCTCTTACTCTGTGCTAGTGACATGCCCATAATCAAAGCTTTACCCTCCTTGGGTTTCTATTTTATCTGTACATATGGGATTTATTTGCTTACTTATTACCAGTTCTAAAAGAACATAAGGTGCTTTTTACAGGATAAAGTGCTTAAAGCAGAACCAGACACCACACAATGGGACAGTGTTAAGGCAGGACTGCCCATTGTGTGTCTGCTCTCGGTGGAAAGTTTCTGAAAGAACTTGTAAATTGAAAAGTTTTGGGCATAGATGTATCAGAAAGTGTTCCCAATACTGTCAGCAGATAGTGAAACAGAGCAGAAGCAGCTCATGTGCTGTCCGTGGAGTAAGAAGATGTGGGGACCAGAAAGACGGGACTCTGCTCCCCAAGTGCCACCAACAGCCCGGCAGTGAGTCCAAGGGTGGGCACAAAGGGTTCCAGAGCAGAAGGCAGGGACATACTAGCAAAAGGGCAGCTCAGAAGATAATCTGACTGTGGGACTGGGCCAGGCCTGTCTGCGCACGCCAGCCACCTCCTGTTAGGTTTGTGTCCACATCAATCCCATGCACCACTGTTGCAGGACTGCATTTTGACTCTCACACCTTATGCACAACTGCTGGAAAAAGCAGCACTCATCTCTTTTATCAGAAAGAAAATGCTGCTCAATAGTCAAGAAGGTGAGAGGAATGTAGCCACACCTACCCTGCTATCCGCCCTCGGTCTAGGTGTGCTACTTCTTAAAAAATATAGGAGAAGAATGAACTTTCATTTCCATGGAGGGTCCTTTCAGAATCTTATGCATCTGTTCTCTCTCAAGAGCAAAGCAAGGGACCCCTGAAGTCATGCTGGGACCTCAGTCTTCCGTTATACCTTCCCTAGTATGCTAACAGGGTTTATTTTATTTGTGTCACTTTACTTTCCACAAAGACTTTTCACTGGTGAAGAGATGAAGTCTGGCCCTGAAGCAAGCTTGGACTGGTAACCAATACAGTGGAGACCATGAGCCATTTTAGCTACAAATTGTTAGAGTTTACTATAGGATGATTCCTTCAAGCAGGTCCTGTTCAAAAAATAATCACCATCTGCTGGACACCCTTCATTTTTATTAAACTGGTCATTAATAATTACTGGTAACAACTAGTTTCATCTGGATTTTATTGAGTAATTATAACATAAACAGGGGAGATATTGAGCTTCTTGCCTTGCTGAAGGAAGGAATTCTCTATAATGCTATGTTTCCAAAGGGGGTTGTAATAAACCACCCAATTCTATTTAATATGGTAATTATAACTCTCAAGATTCAACCTTCCTGTGGTTAACGAGTATCTTCTTTCAGCTTAGTTCCGCCTGACTTCAGCTTGCATCGTTAAATAGCAAAAGAGTCTTCCCCACTGGTAACAATAGATCTTTCATGGGTTATTGCCTAATTAACTGAGGTGCATAATTTGATCACTACCACTTCTTCAAAAATTTCATATTCCTGGTATAGAACAATATGATATTGTTGTATAGTAATTAAAAATGGACTGAGTTTCAATGTTTTGATTAGAACAGGTTTATTATCCCAGATAAGGTGAAGTGCAAAGCTTTACTGATGCTTTTCTACTACAACATTTAGGTTAAAACATTTGAAACAAGCCATTAATTTAATAACATGCTCATCCAAAACAAATCATAACTCATTTCTTTTTACTGCAAAAGTAATTGAGTAATGAATAATGAAAATCATCCCACTGAAGAAAAGCAGTAAATATGTTGACTTTATTATTAATACTCAATTTTGGTTAATAAGGCAGCTATTAAATTTGAAACACGATGGGCCAGATTTACAGACTTATCCAAGATATTATCTAGTAAATGCTGGAGTTCTTACAAGAGAAGACTTGATTCTGAAATATTAACTAGAATTCAACTGAAATTTAAGTTCTTAATGAGAAAATTTGACCTTACGCCTCATATCTCTGTACCTCACAAATTCCTTAAAGAATTTAAATTGCATGCACGCAGACTCCTGCATATGCACATGTGTGGGGGCATCAAGAGAGCCTTACTCCAAATCACTTTGCCCTGCAGTGAAAAAGGAATTTTCAAATACAATACCAAAATGTCTGCAGCCGAAAGACATATTTTATTAATGGGTCAGAGAAAGGAAAACAGTAACAAAAACGAGACTCAAGGTGTGGTGGTGTACACTGCAGTCTCAGCAGTTGGGAGGCTCACGCTGAGGGAGAGTCACTGTGAGTTTTGAGGCCCGCCTGGGCTACATAGTGAGATCCTGACCGCTCGCCCCACCCCCAGTCTTGAAATACATTACAAACAACAACATAACTCACTGAATGTAAAAGAGATTAGTGAATTTTTTTCCTCTCTCTTTCAAATGCCATAATAGGATTATTATTCTTGTTGTTTATAGCAATAAGTTGCTACCACAGTGAATTAAGACATTGAACCCTATTAGCAGGAAGATAGAAGTTTAGGGTCCTGTGGGTCTCTGGATGCAAGATTTTCATCACCAGAACAACACGCAACATACGTTTAATATGTTGGCTCAGTGTATATTCAATGCATTTTTTTGTTTAAATTTCTCTTATTTACTAAATATTGCTGATTCACTGGACCTGTAACAGCAGCACTATGATTCACATCTGGAGGAAACTCTCACAATACCTGGATTTCTCCAGAAGGCACATCACAGGCTCCTCTTGCTTAGGGACACTAGACAAATGGGACCTTCTAAAGCAACTGACAAAAAGCACAAAGAAGCAACACGAACTAACCTGCAGAAAGGTTACTTGGTAGTAGGACAGCTGAGAGAAGAAGACAAGGCATCAGCTTTGGTTTTTGGTGGGGTGCTCTATGCATTTCAGCGAGTGACCTTGTAAGCTGTGAGTACAGATTCTAGAGGCACAAATAAATTTTGGCATGAAGCCAAATTTGCCAACCTTTTTTTTTTTTTTGGTGGAATCAGGGATTAAACTCTGTCCCTTACACTTGCTAGGGAAGCATTTACTCCACAGAGCCATCGCTCCGGCCTCCGTTCCATAAATACTGAGGAGTGTGAGTTATGCTGTAGGCTCTTACTACTCATATTATTATAGTTGCTTGTCTGCTGTAATTTTTTCTCACTAGGAGACAATCTCTATCATAGGTCATTCATATAATGGTAAGGGCCATGATATACATAAGCTGATTTAATAAAACCCGAAATTAATTTTTGGGTATTAGTAACCTCTAGAAGAATTTAGAAACATATTTTATTTATATACCAATCTAAAACACTTTTTTATTTGACTATTTCAGAAAGAGTTTCATTTGCTTAAAGGTCATTAAGCAATACCCTCAGTTTGCTTTGTCCTAGTATACTCTACAATAAAATGTATGATATAAAAGATTTCCTTGCCTGTTGTCCTGATGGTAAGAATATTTATAATTTAATCTTATAAATAATATGTAAACCTTCTATTGGGGAAAGCTGCAATTCAATTACCATTATTTAGTGGCCACATTAGATCATAAACTGACCCAAGAATGAAAGGCGTAACTCTCACGTGACAATCCGGGCTTTCAGGTCCCCTGGGAAAATCAGCAGCTTTGGCATTACCAAACCCAAATTTTTACACAGCAAGAACTACTGTGTCCCACAAAAGGACGCCGCCTTGTGGGCTCACTCCCTGTTTTGCCAGATGTCACCAGCCCTACTCATTTATGTTTCCTGCCCAACACGAAGGTGGGAACGTGCAGACATATGATGTGTACTGAGACAACAGTGAGAACACTTGCATGTGGGAAGCTTAACAAGGGATAGCAATTGTACATCCCCAGTTTCTAGATGGAAGGAGAAGCCAACAAACTACCCATTTTCAAGCTTGGATCACACAGCAAAGATGATTTTACGCACTGGGTATTCAAAACATTTTATTCTTGCCAAAGATTACACAAAGCAATGTGCCAACTGCTGGTGCTGTTCTCCAAGTATTTCTAGCTGTCCATTTTGGGCACATGATGCAGTAGGAATATACTTTTTTTTGTTCCCCTTGAGACTAGATATGGTACATGTCATGGTTTGGGCATGTGCATAGCAATGATGATTCAGAGAATGCTTAGGATACTTCTTCCCAATACAGTGATTATACAACATGTACTAAAACCAGGTGTTGCTTGTGCACCAATATTCCCAGCACTCTGGGAGGCTGGGGCAAGAAGATTGCTAGTTTGAGTCTTGCCTGGGCAATTTAGTGAGACCCCCATCTAGACATAAAAAGGGCTGGGATATTGCTCAGTGTGAAGGTCTTGGATTCAATTCCTAGTAAGCTCCCTCCCCATTAGAACATGAAGCTGACAAAGTTCCTGAGCGACAGAAGGAAGAGTCAACTTTACCAGCCTCAGTGGGCATGAATAGTAAGTAAAGCAAATTCTCGTTGAGTTGTCACTTAGTTCTGGAGAACATTGGTTGCTACTACATAATCAAACCCACCCTAATATAAAGAACATAACATTTTTATATTACAATTTAATTTCTTTCTTTTTTGCATTTTCCTTCTCTTCTTTCTGTCCCCTGCCTTTTCTTGCTCAGATGCTCCTTAAACATACCCTAATGATCTTTCAAACTCTGGACCTTCATCATCTATCTTCTTCATCACTCTGGTCCCCACTTGCTGCGGAGGTAACGCTTCAGACACCCAATAAGTGAAAATCAGTGAAATATTAATGTTATACTTATTTTAGCCCTTTTATCACCTCATCAATTTGATCAAGAACAAAGATCATCTTGTGGGCATCTTTGCATCATTTTCAGCAAAGAAGAAAAATTAGCAGTTTACTGCTAGCATCCACCTGAAGACTAGAATTGTGATGGTGAGTTATGATCTGTCAATCTCATCATCCTGACAGATGTCTAGATTTGTAAAGCACACTGCTGGGTATGTCTGGGGTGGTGTGTGGCTGGGGACTGTGTGTGGCCTCTGGCTCCTTTCTTTCTGGCTCTCCTGTGCTTCCTGCTTTCTATGAGGTGTGCAGTTTTGCTCTGCTCCTCATCATTTTTGCCTTGGAGCCAGTTAACCATGGCCTGAAACCTCTGAAAACAAGAGCTTAAATAAACCTCTCTTCCTTTAAATTGTATATGTTAGGTATTTTGTTCCAGCAACAGAAAGGGGACAGAGATAAGAGGTGCCAATATTTTGTACTATTTGAATTTTTACACATATTCCTTGTATACAGGCAGGCAAGAGTTGAGCACTTACTACTTGTGAAGAGCTGTACCTGCTGAGGAAATGGCTCAGCAGCATTAAGTGTCTGTTTGGCAAGTGCAAGGTCCTGAGTTCAATCCCTGATTACAAAAAAAAAAAAAAAAAGCTATACTAGAAATTTGAGAGCAGTGTTGAAACCAGTCATATACTGTTTTCTGTAGTTGTGGCAATTGTTACCATCTATGTCAGTTTCCATTTTTTTTGGACATGACTACTCTGTTTACTGTAACTTTCCAAAGTGATGACTTAGGAGTAAATGTCCATGAATGGGATTTAAAATGGAATTTTGTGTGCTTATATTAAATTGCTGCTAGATGTTATAAGGGGGATGCTTAAGATTGTTCTAAATTTTATTAACACCAGTAGTCTGAACACAGACTTTGAGAAGTCATCTGGCTCATGTTCTGCCTTTGTATTTTCCTCTTAAGCTTGCAAGTATTATTCTTTTTTTTTTTTTCAATTTGGAAGCAGATACTTTATTAACTGACCAAATCATAAAAACACCATGGTAGATACCTTAGTTCATCCTTCTAATAAGCCTGTTGATCTGGTCTTCCCTATTTCCAGCATCTCCACCTTCCACAAAATGGGTGGTCTTTTTCTTCATTCCACCTCGTGGAGATGCTAACTTGAATGGCCACAAGAAGTTATTTGCCTCTTTGAAGCGTTTTCCAACAGTATAGATCTCATGAATCAGATCCTCCATGCAGATGATTCCATATTTACCAAGAGATCGAGCAATCAATGAATTATCTGTCAAGGCAATTCGCTTCTTATTAATTTTGCCATAGCCACGCTTGTATATTAGTTCGTTCACTGACTTC